>JAQJVL010003386.1:0-62356 GCA_035578905.1 Stictocephala bisonia
TAGATTAGCAAACAATTTGCTTTCAAAGGCCGATGAAAATTCTGCATTTATATGCCTAGTAAAATTAGGGCTTAAAATCGGTAATGTTATGTGACTGAGGTTCTAAATACATGTGTAGCGCCATGCCATATCTGGGTAAAAATATTGCTTCAAGAGATATTCTACACATTTTTTGCCCTTGAAAAAATGCCAGATGTCGACTCATTTTTACAGTTGTTGTGGTAAGGCTATGTGTGAAGAGTATGAGGGCCAGTGGTGCAAGGAATGCACATTATAGACACATGTTGTTCATTTGATTTGCCTAATATCTTATTTTAAAATTATGTATTAAATAAATCTAATTTGTTAAGGAAATAAAATTACTTTTTATTGAAATGAACTACATTGCTAAAAGTATTACCCAGACGAAGCCGTACTTCAAACATTTTTTATGAGCCATACCAATCCAGGGTCAATATCCTAGCATGAGGAAGAGGTTACTTTTATATATTTTCAAAATGTTGATAGCATTTTTTGAGCATCTGTAATAGGAAAGGACCTAATTGATTCATAGGCTATACACAATTTTACTAAGTCATCCTAAGAACACATGTCCTTGATGGGGACCCATACTGTTATACTTTAACTGGTTACAGTATTTTATGTGCTTACCAACGATTACTATTAATTGTCTATTAATAGAATCAATTGTCTATTAAAAACTGGTCTAATTACAAGATATATAAATTTTCCTAATATTATTCATTATCAATTCAGTTTTTTACTGTGTATATAGATTGAAAATCTGTTTTGGTTAAAAATGAATTCCCTAACATTAACATTGTTAGTATTGAAATGTGTTGAGTTAGAAACATTAACAATTGTTCCGGTGAAGAGTTACTCTGTTTATCCTCTTGATATGAACCACTTAACTGATAATCACAGTATGAAGATTCCATATGCTAGTTATTATGTTTTTGTTTTCTTTTAATTTAAGAAAATACAATATAAATATACATAAAGTAAAATATTAAAAATGATCTTTTATTAATTAGTACTGAGTATAAATTATAGATTAAAAATAACAAATTTTTTATTGAAAATTCATAAACATATCAAACCAATATTAATAATATTATTGGCTGATGGTTGATACTTGCCGTCCTGCACCCCTCAGCTGGTCAGCCATTGTTTACTTTAAAAGTATTTAAGTCAAGATTTTAAATATAACTATTGATAACACTGGACTTTAAATATTTTATTGTATTTTTTTGGCAGCAATACACCATTTAAAATGATTAAAGGATTTAGAATTTAGCTATACAAGTTTAAAGAGATTAGCAATACTTATGCAAAATGAAATAACAATATGTAAGACTTATAATAAGAGTTCATATATTTAACCACTAACGTAACAATTGCATATCAATAACACAATTATAAAAAAACATAATTTTACAAGTAGTTTAACACAGGGTTGTCTGTGGACATGTGAATTGTAGCGACTAGTATGGAAGTTTTCTCTATGGACATCAGACAATAAGCTATAAGGAATTTCTTGGATCTGGCAAGAACTATGATCCAATATTTGCTCTTGTGTCTTAAGAAAACAATCATACAATCAGCCTGTAGACCAAAAGTGGTCCTAGACCATACTGTACTTACATAAAAAAAAATTGGTCATTAGATGTGTGCCAACATTTCTGTAACTATTTCTGCTAAAGCTCTGTAGTGGATTGACAGTTCCATATGCAACCTAGATGTGATCATTACAATCTTCTGCAGTGAGACAAATCTTTTTTGCTTCCTTTCGACTAAACTATTTAAGATTGATTTAAAGCATAACTTTTATTTGCCAACAGTGCTCTTCTATAACTGTATTGAAACAAAATGAAAACACAGTTATTGAAATTTATTTTATAATGGATTTGTGATAATGGTTAAGGACAAAATAGTGTGATTTAAAAATAAATTATTAATACATTTGAGTCTATTGATCAATAATAAACCATATATTAGTGTTGATAATAAATAAATAAGTAAAGTAAGCTTATAGTAAGTGTTGTTTTGGACTAGTATTAAATATTAAATAGGTTTTTAATTGGCATAATACGTGTTGGTACATTTACAGTACAAGTAAACGTCACACAACACACATTTATTATAATATAAGCACAAAATGCACAAATATATTACAATACAAGTACAAAATGCATAAATATTATGGTGATCGATTTCGGTGAACCACGCTCATCATAATATGTGTACATTTCGTACTTGTATTGTAATATATTTGTGCATTTTGTGCTTATATTGTAATAAATTTGTGTTGTGTGACGTTTACTTGTACTGTATAAATATTAAAATAATGTGAAATCTGTAACCCTATCCTTTTTCCATGGATGATTATGATTTCTGATTGAAGAACATTTGTATGTATTCAGCAAACAGTTAATATTTTATTAAAACCCTCTATAGCATATTAAATTGACACATGTAATGCCATGAAATTTAGAAATAAGTAGTTAGTTGGTTTGGGTGAGTGGAGAGAGCTCGCCCAATTGAAAGTGAACGGTAGGTTTGTTGTGTTTCACTGTTGTATGCTGGAGTGAAGTTCTGATACCAACCAGTTAGAAATAAGTAGTTGGTTGGTTTGTTGGAGTGGAGAAAACTTCCCAATTGAAAGTGAACCGTAGGTTTGTTGTGTTTCACTGTTGTCTGCTGGAGTGAAGTTCTGACACCAACCGGTTAGAAATAAGTAAGTCTAGGAGTACGTTCAGTATCCAACTCCAAGTTCCACACACTTAGATATATTAGCAAATCTTATTAATTATTTCATTTAAACATGTAATAATCAATTTATAATTAAATATTCGTTACCACAGGTACTTCTGATAGTTGCAATCCTGTTTCTTCTTTGAAAAAGGGTAGAGTTTGTAGCAAAAAGTAGCTGCTCTGGATTGCTGTAACCCTGGGGGCTAAGTGTTGGGGAGATGGTAGGTGATAGATTCTGTTTCTAGTCTTTTTAATGAGAGAAGCCTGGGGTAGGACGGTCGCTAGGTTTTGGGTGCTATTCAGGAGAAAAATAATTATGTATAAGTCTTGTCAGTTTTCCAAAAATCAAACCTATACTGTGTACTTTGGATTCCATTCTAAACTGAATTTTCCTTACTAATCTGGCTATTAAGCAATTAATAAGTGGCCATTTCTAAGGAACAGTTGAATAGGTTAATAGCAATAACTACACTTCCTCAGCTATATTCATTTGCCAAACATGTTCACTCATATCTTAACAATTGGTGTCATATAAATAAAAAATTAAAATAAATCATAAGTTTAGAATTCTAATACAACTCATGTAGATTTACTGACTATGAAGATTTAGACACAGGATAAATGTTAGAAATAAGTCTTCTGAGGCAGTGCAAAGAGCACAAGGATGCTGACATGTCAAAGCGCCTTACTTTTTTATAAGTTTGCTATTAGATAGTTAATTAATTGCTTTTTTTTCATTTCCAGAACATGTGGCGACAGTTTTTAGTGTTTTTGTTCCTCCTCTCTGTGTTGTCGGATTTCTCGGAAGGGAAGAAAAAGAAGACCAAATCAGTGACAACAGTGTTAGATGCAAAATGGGAACAAACACCCTTAGTGTTGGAAATAGCAGAATATTTAGCAGAAGAAAGTCCGGAAATGTTTTGGCAGTTTATTGATGGGCTAACTGCTATGGACATACCTCTTATTGATTTAGGTAAGTATCACAAAATTTAAGCAGTGGATCCAGAAGGCAGGGTAGCTTTAGAGTCATAGGAATACATCATATATATTTTACTGAATTTTTACAATTTAGGTGTATACATATCAAACAAGGTTCTGAGATTTATATGCAGGCTGTCCGTAAATTAAGATCTCCAACGAGCTCCCGTTGTGACAGAGCAAACTAGCATAAATCTGACAATAGTGACATAAATCTAGTCAGTCCTCACTCCTTGTAACTCTCAGTCTTTGCTTAGCAGCCGTTAACGATGCTAGATAAAATTGACTCTCCTACCAAGTGCGAATTGCAGTCTGATTAGATTTCTTTTGTTTAAGGGGTCAAACATTTTTGAAGTCCATCACCAGTTTACCAATTTGTATAGAGAGAAGTGCATAGACAAACATTTGTTTAAGTAGTGTAGAAAGTTTGCAAAAGGCCAAACAAACGCACATTGAGGCCGGCTGTGGCCGTCCATCAGTTTCGGACGAAATAGTAACAAAAGTTGAGGAACATTTGCTTGCTGATTGGCGTATGACTGTGTGAGTGTTTGCCAAATAGATAGAGGACATCTCTAAGACTACCATGGACAAGATTTGGTTGGGCTATACAGAACAAAAGAAGAGGTTGGCTGACAAAGGTCATTTGTTTGCACTATGACAATGCCCGCCCGAACCACGATGGATCTTATTGCTAAAGTCGGGTGGTAAATGATTGACCATCCTCCATACTGTCCCTGATTTGCTCCTACTGTTGTTCCCAACTCAAAGCAACACTTGAGGGAATGAAATTCTCAAGAAATGACTTCTCCCTACACAAGTGGGTGGGAGATGATGCGAGTATGAAAAAACTTCTGGACCGACTCCAAAAGTGCATTGATTATGATGGGGACTATGTTGAAAAATAGATTAACACCTAATATTTCAGAATGTGTAATTGGTTTTGCAATAAAATGATGTTTGCTATGTGAAAAACATTGGAGACCTTAATTTATGAAAAACTCTCGTAGATAATTTATTTTACAGCTCAAATTTAAGTAAAAAATAATATCAGCTAATATATAGGATAAAGTAAAGAACAATATGTAAAAGCATTAGCACTATAAGGTTTATAAGGTTGTTCTGTGTGAAAATTTCTATAAAGAAAGGAGCTGCATAGAGCATTCAATTAAAAATGACATAAACCATAAAAATTATAAAATTGTTTGTCAACATTTTCTAATAATGAATCAAAAAAATATATTGTTATGGTCCAACAGGGTCCTGGAAAATAAGGTGATTCCACTCTGTGGCTACTATTTACACTTAAAAACTAACTAAATTTCAGACTACGAGATATTTACAAATAAAAATTAATTGATAAGACACAATTTTGATGCTTGAAATTAAACCACTATTATTTACAGTAATTAATGTCACTTGATACAAACACGAGTCTATGTTCATACATATGCCACTACTCGTTAACTGTCATTGTTATGACTTGACTGTCACTTCCACTAAAGGCTGAGGACTTACACTGACAACTAGTCGGCTGAGGGCTGTCTATATAAGGTGCCACTCCAATTTTAGAAGTTACCAGATGTTCAATCCAGGCTTGTCTTGACCACCATTCGGGAATGATCTAATAATGACTGGAAATTATCATACTATTTGAGAAATTCTAGATTGGTTAGCAACTAGAAACAACTTTCTGTGCTCAGCAGTGCAAGGAAGAGCTCTCGATAATTTGCATAACAATATTTAATATAATCAACACAGAGCAGCGTAGGAGTATGTTGAAGTAACTTGTCAGCAACCCATATTTTGCAAGATCCAGCCAATGAGTTAGTAGCCAAAAGCCGCTTTAGGGTTAATAATATCCCTTCTCGTACAGCTAACATAGGTTTACTATCATAGTTTAAAATATCTATATAACAGCCATAAATTACTAAAAGATTGCCTTATTGTTTTAATTTATATGATGAGTGAAGGACGAAATTGATTTGACTTGAATTGTGTAATGTATAGGATCAGACAAAACCATGTATGAACGAGCCCTGGCAGAAGCGTCTAGGCTGCTGTCTAATGCACAGCTATCTTTACTCAAACTGGCTGTGTCACTCCACATCTACTCTCCTCGAGTTGAAATGTACCATCAAATGGCATTGGAACGGGGAATCAAATGTCCCGCAGCGGTGGATTTGGCTGGGACAATTATCTGCTCTCCTGAGCAGCTTCAATCTGCTGTCGACAAAGCTTTGGTGAGACTGATATGGTGTCAAAGGTTTTATTTATCTATAAAACTAGTTAGAAAGTAATTATAAAAGTGTTATGTACAAACTTTTAAGTTAAACATGTCTCAGTTTATTCTCATTAGCCTGAGGGTACACACAAGAAAAGAGTCTCTTAGTATTATTCATTACTAAGATGACAATCATAGGGATATGGGCGAATATGAGGAGCGAATAAGTGTGATGAGTGTAATCATTGTTATTAATTAAGAACAACTGTTCCGCAGAGAGAACCATTTATTAATAGTCCACTAGTCAGGGCAACTAGGGGACCTACAGTTTTATGTGGAATCCGAACCACGCATTGTTGGTCCAATTTGAAGCTAGTTGACAAGCCTGAGACTCAGTTCTCTTCCCTACTCAACATCTGGATTCTTAATATCACCCGATTAAAAAGTTTGATCAAATATCTGGACAAATTATAATAAGTAACGCATTATTTAAACATTGTATTTCCCAGCTGACTGGTACTTCACCTATGCTCAATCTTGCCATCTGTTATGCATCTTTAGTGGTGTTATCGTTTATCATGATTGTCTATGAAGTATTTTTTCATTTTATTATTAGAATTATATAGTGTTTTAGGATACGCTTCAATTATATTTAGTGTTTTAATATGTGTCTACACTCTATCAATAGGTGAAAAGTAGGTGTGTGCGAGTACTCGAAACTTCGAGTATTTGATCGAGTATTTTACTACTCGAACTCGGCTTGAAGCTTCTGAAACTACTGGAAGTTCGATAGAGTATTTCACGAAATATCAGATTTACATCTTAATTTAGTTTTAAGATTAAACAGTTTTATAAGTTATGAATAAAAAAGTGCGCTTTCTTCTGTTTTATTTTACCCTTAATCATACGTTATCAGTTTGGTACGCGTAATTATGAGCTAAACAATACGCCTAAGAATAGGTAGTACACGACGACAGTCCAATGAACTAGTCGACGTAGTGAACGAGTTCGTTCATTATGATTTGAACTAGTTCAATTCAAAGTGATCAACAGAGGTGGGAAAGCGATCACGGCAAATAGTTACCGTAGTAGCAATCACACATGTTGGTTGTCTGAATCTACTAGTCACTTGTAACCTAACCTAAAATAGCATGAATAAAAAGTGCTGGTTTTATCTATATGACCCAAGAAAGGAGACGAGAGATCCAGTTCAAGATACTCAAAAAGACCTAAGGTTACAAATCTAATGGTTTGTACGCTGTGGAAATTATACATATTTTCGTTCATATCAATATTACTCAATCAAAAGAGTCCTGAGAACGGATCACTTTACATCCCAAGAATCAAACTTTCCCTAGGCGAAAGTCCATCTCGCTTTTGGTATACGTACGTGCAAAGAACCATTCAGCTCCTTTTCGGAACAGAAATTGTCGTATATTTCTTGCAAGTCGATAGAGGTCTATTTTGTATTTTAATCTGAGCAGGGAATCGTCCAATGGTTGACGTAAGAAAATACCGTATCGTATCATATAAAATATGGTAATGACGTTTTAGCAGCATATGACACAACATCATTGATTTATTTTCCGTCAAATAAAAATAGATATATATCCGTGACGAACGTCTATTAATTATTATTCCGTAAACACCTTAGATCGACAAAACTGTGTGTAACATTTGCGCATACGATATTTTTTCCTGTCAAATTGTTGAATGGTTTTCTGACTAGTTTAGACAATAACACTGTTGGAGTGTAAAAGGTGGTAAAGTACGATAATTTTAATTCGTAAACTCTTTGAACGGTTCCCTGTTCACATTGAAGTCGATGTCGATGTAAACTGTTGTAAAATAATCAACCCAAGTGAGGGAGAAACATGTCAGAAGACCTTTTCTAAACAAAATATGACGAATTTAGAGACGGAAAATAATTTTTATTGAACCAAAGCCATATCACACGTCTCGATTTTTATCCATAATTTTATAATTTAGCTGTCCACAATCTTCACTGTATCACTAGTCGGCTAGTCGGCACTTAGCTGATATTTCAGACTGCATCTCATCGCCAATATCAGCTAAAGATATTATATTACCCGACTACGTATATGGTTTTCATTCGACTACGCAAGGTTTTCATGAATTTCTCGTTATGGAATAATTATTTATCTGTTGTTCAGTGTAGCCTCATGTATCGAAGTAGTTACTAGTTGCACACATTTCATTACCGATCATAATTTAAAAACTAATTCATCCTAAGTGACGTCAACATTTATTTTTGGTAAACCTGCATAGTTATTATTATCAATCGATTGAAGTACAGTCTTTGTCATCCAGATTTTCAAATTTGATTATATAATTCAGAGCTTATTTCCGGTTAGTTGTAACCTTGTTATACTGAATTAAATACCCACAGAATACACATCCACTCTTCTTGGCGTGTACACAATCGATTTTTTGTTGAGAAGAGGCAATTCTGAAAGCAAATGACTGCATTTGGCGATGACGCCTGAATTTTAGCACCAGTTTGGTTGGATGCAGCTTTTGCCAACAAGCTTTGCTACGTTTTTGCGGTACACTTTGAACTGAACCACCAGATAAACATATTGGCCGGCTGTGAAACAGTATAATTGGCTTGCATAGAAAATCTGAACAGTGATATGAGTGAACAGATTAAATCTTTATAATCCACGTTGTTTCAATTAATAATATACTTTCTTAGTTTCTTACATCATATTAGATATGAAAAAAGGTTAAACAAAACAATACCACATAAAAATATCGTAAGGCAGGAAATAAACAGTTTTATTTATCAAATGTTACAGTTAAAAACAAATCAAAATTATTGTGTTCAGTTTAGATGTATATATTTACAAATCTGGAAAAACTTAACATAGGCTTAGGATGGTGTCTGCCTTTTACAGTTGTCTTGGGTGAACAGGAAATCCTTTTGTAAATACTCGCTTGAAAATACTCGATACTCGAAAAAATGTCAACTAATCGACTCGAACTAAAAAATCACTACTCGCACACCCCTAGTGAAAAGGTTTGTTAATAGCTTATTCCAATGTAGGCTATGAATGTTTTAGTTTCAATGTTAATTGAACGTCACATAACACAAATATATTACAATATGTACACAAATATACTACAAATACTAGTACAAAATGCACAAATACTGTGGTGATTGATTTCGTCAAACCACATTTACCATTCTCAGACCAGAGGGATTTATAAAAGAATTAAAAATGGTGTTCAACTACTCTATTCATAGGCCTACCAACTCATGACTGTATTGGCTTGAATATTTTTACATTTTGTGTTTGTATTGCAATATATTTGTGTTGTGTGATTGTGTGTTGTTCTGTATTTGTACCAACATGTATTATGCTAATTAAAATACTATTTGTTCATTGTAAGATAAGGGAAACAGTTAATTGTAGTACTCATATTTGTGTTAGTTTATTTTTTTTACTGGTAGAGGATAGAAAAAACAAAATAATAACTTATACTGCAATCATTAAAATAATTGTAACAACGTTTTGTGTTTGAGGAATTATGGTGTTGAGGAAGACAGCCGTACCACCAAGATTAAAATACAAATTTAGAAAGTATATAATTTTGTACCGACTTATGGTGCAGGAAATTTTAAAAACTATTTTATTTATACTTTTTAGTGAACTCAAACTATTTGTTATTCTCTCAGTGGCCTAAGGTGTAGATATTAGAGAATAGTTTTTTTTGTTTAATCATTATAATAGGTTTTTTTCAAACTAAAAAAAAGCTATTCTGAAATATTTTTGTATATAGAGCATATACAATACACTCACAAGTTCATTTACCAACAGATTTAAGAAAAATATATTTTGTTTAAGTAGCTGTAGTATTTAACTAAATTTATAAGGTTAGTTTTAATACTGCAATTTATTGGGCATGTTTTGGTTGGATCATCTAATGATATATTACATTACAGTAAACCCTCAATTTAAGGGCCCCTGATGGAACGGACTTCGAATTTAATGGACAGCTTACAGCTGTATTACAGGATCTAAATTGATATATACTGTAACCCCACTGAAGGAAGTTTTATACAACAATTAATTTATAAAACATATAGTTTTTCTAAAGCAACTTAAAACATTTTATGTACAGTTAATATTATTATTCAGTATATCGTAAAACCCTTTATCCTTATGGGTCAATAATTGTATATACAGTAGTATATATTTGTATATTTTATTGATTGTTGAGTTAAAATTGAGCTTGCAGTATCACAGTTTTGAGTGAGTTACTCTGATTTAACAAAAAAATGGCTTTAACATACTAGAGCCTACACCATTTAGTCCATTAAATCAAGAGTTCACTGTATATCAAAATAAATAAAAAAATGTTGGAGAAAAATAATTGTGTGATTATTACAAATATTCTACATAGTTGATGTGA
Organism: Stictocephala bisonia; assembly: GCA_035578905.1. Taxonomy (NCBI): domain Eukaryota; kingdom Metazoa; phylum Arthropoda; class Insecta; order Hemiptera; family Membracidae; genus Stictocephala; species Stictocephala bisonia. The sequence continues at coordinate 10,391 of JAQJVL010003386.1, forward strand.
ATACAAAGAGCATTGACCTAGTTTTGTACTCTGTAACTTAAATTTAATTATGAATTTAAATTACCTTCATATCTAATATCATAGTTTAAAATCATAAATAGGTTTTATCTAATATTAATTATACTCATTTCATTCTCTGGTCACATACAGTCCAATTCAGATGGTGCAAGACAAGAAACATTCAGGCTGGACCATCACTACCCAGGCTCGGAGAACAAGAGTATAGTAGCCGTGCTGTATGGAGAAGTTGGAACACCAGAGTTTGGACAGTTCCACAAACGACTGCGCCAACTGGCCACACTCGAGCCTGTTGACTACATTCTGCGCCATTTTGTCAAGGTCAATCAGCATCAACTGTTGTTGACTTAGAACAGTCACTTATATATTTTCATGTGTTAGTCTATTATTATGACTATTCATTTATGGGAATATTTGAAGAATATTATTAATAGATAGATTAAAGAATACTTTATAAAAAAATACTCAAAATGTACATGTAAGGTGGCACAATATTTGAAGGAAAATTATACTTTTTCTTTGTTAGTATAAGTAGATGAATTTAAATAAATAATTTTACCCTAGGTTTCAATACATACACGTATTTACATATATCATAACTCTAATTTACGGCTTTCTCAAAATCTGATTCTTGTGCAGATCGTATTTTTGAGACAGCCTTTTTGTCTCCAAAAATAGAGCAACCTTTTGTTGCGATCAGGTTGCATAGCTAAAGAAAACACTAATCAAACTCTATTTACAATAGCATTTGCAAAAGAAAGTAACAAACTGCTTATGACAGCTGACAATGATTTAATACAAGCTGACACATCATTTACTACAAGCTGACACATCATTTACTACAAGTTGACACATCATTTACTACAAGCTGACACATCATTTACTACAAGTTGAAAACATATGTTTTTTTAATTTGGCTTAAAAGAAACCGGAAACCCTTACGTAGATAAAAATGAAAGTATACCACTGCTGTTACTTAATAGTGAGACTGGAGCGAGTTAAGCAACTATCTCAGTCTAAGACGATTGCATCCTACAGTGGTGCATAATTGTTTAAGATATAGACAATAATTGCATTTTGAGGGTTAGTTTTACATTTTTTTTTACATAAAGAAGATCAAATCGATAAGATAAAAATAATTTGTAAAAACAGTGAAAGCAGAATTGAACAATAAAACTGTGATGCAAGAAATGCTTGATTGTTTTTTTACAATCCATTAAATTGTAATAAAGACTTATTACAGATATTTTTAAAAACTTGCTTCATAGTAAGTACATTATTTTACTACTTAGGGTATTAAAATATTTAGTACTATATTACTAATCCAGATTAAATCATCGGCCTATGAAATTATAGACCTAAATATTATTTATTTGTTTTTCAATCTATCACTTGTGAGAAATCAAAATTTTTTTTAAAAGCTGCTTTAAAAATCTCAAAATATGTTGGATGTTTAATCATTTTTGTGTTTTTTTAATGTTAAAATAGTGAAACACAGGTTGAAAAATAATGGATTTAGCTACTTGAAAATGAAAATGTTTCTAATCACGCTATAAGATTGTAATCTAACCATGTAAGTTTGAAGAAATTTAAATAACACTAATGAGACCTGGTTGAATGTTCTGATTTAGCCATTTTTTTCTGGTACAAATGACTATTAATTAGCTAATGCATTGAAACTACTGCCTGTTCTACGTGTTTCATTGTCAATCTGTGGGTTGGAAAGATAAGTAAATCGGTCTTATGAATCAATATCGGTTAATTAATTTTTCTATTGTCAAAAAAGTCAATAAAAATATTAATTGTAGGAGCGACAACATAAAAAACTGCGCCTATCTGGATATGGTGTGGAGCTGCATCTAAAGTCCACCGAGTATAAAGCTGAGGATGACACCAAAGTGAAGGGAGGTGAAGGGGCAGACACTCAGGACGAGGATGATGATGAGGAAATTGAAGGATTTCTTATCTCTAAACTCAAGTAAGATTTATATAAACTGATGTTATGTTACCTGTGAAACTAAAAAAAGACATTGTTGCTTACCAATGTCATAAATAGCAAAATGACTCTTGCAACATTCACAAAGTGTTTGGCTATAATTATTTTAAAAATTCAATTTAACTTTATGAGAAAACACAGACAACAATTTTAAAAGTTCCTGAGAGAAAAGCTTTATTTTGAATGAAAAACATTTTGAAAATTGTAAATATGGCGTATTAGAAAACCTCTCTTGTAAACTATATTCTAACTACAATGTCACAAAAATTTTGAGTTTATTTTGGACATTTTTTATCAAATACAATATCATTCGCTATAAATTATTTTGCATTCTATGAACTGAGTCCTTCACCAAGATGGAGTAAACCTGTAATATAGCAAAGAGATGCAACATGCATGGAATAGGCACATAATTGATCTTTGTTCTATTTTTATGAGTGTACATTAAAATGTCAAATAAATAAAGGCAGGGGCTGGGTATTGTTAGAAACTAATTTATTGAATAAGATTTTTGTTCTTGTGTGAAAAGCCACTTCTCATTGTTTTCTATAAATATTTTATAAGTTTACAGATAAAATATAACTTTTATAAAATGTAAATTTTGTTTAATATGCCTATTGTTACAATAAAGGCTTATACAGACAGCAAATGTTATAGATAATTATGTTTATTGTTTTAAATAAGCCCATGGTAAATGGCCTGAGAAGAGTGCATGAGTGACGGATTTTGTTCCCAACCACACAGTCATATGTTCATGGTACAGTCAAAGCTACCAATATAGACCTTCCATCACAACGATTCTACTTGCCACAGTGTTTGCACAGTGATTTGCTATTGTGTTGTTAAATCAATTTAGTTGTATTGTAGTATTCTTAATGGTTTAGTTAAATTTAAATGATAGAGTAATTACCAATTTCACCAACCTTTGTTAAATTTGTACTAAGCGTAGTTGGTTTGATGGTAGCTAAATTATTTTACCATCACTAATATCAATGTGTTCTATTATTAAATTTATGGTTTAATTTAACACTATGAAATATATAGGAAATAGTCATTTCGAGATTGGTAATTCTGGTTGTCTGTTGTATTTCAAAGAACAAGCTGACTTGGCTGTCTTGTTTGTTGGGTTGTATCAGTGAGTCTGGATATTCCATATGATTATAGTAATGAAATAGTAATGTGATGTATTATAAATCCAATAATATAAAAATTTTTATTTCCAAATAGGCCTAGCCTATTGCAGGAGTCAATATGGAAAGAGACTAATTTTAAACCAAACAACAGGAAACAAACAACAATTTTACTAATAATAATTAAATTTTAAGTTAATCGCAAGCTCCTTGTGGAATGTGTATAGTTTATTATATGACCGTACCTTGTGGCCACCACGGCTGGAGGGAAACCGTGGTGGGAGAAGTAATTATTCTCCTCTACCTGCCATTTACATGGGGTTTATGTTTACAATCCTCTCTTAATTGTTGTGCAACCAGATAAATATCTTGTTCAAAATAAATGCACGTGATTTTGTAATACAGTTGGATTAGAGAAGTAAAAATTACAGATAGGTTTGTTGCAGACAGCTGTACCCTGAGGATAAAGATAAACTGGAGAAGCTGGCCCAAGAGCTGACTCAGTCTAGTGATCAGCTGGCTCCACTCAAAGTTTGGCAATTTCAAGAACTTAGTCTCCAGGCTGCTCAGAGAGTGTTGGCGGCCCCACTAGAGGAGGCTTTACACACTTTCACACACATTGCACAGAACTTTCCCATGCAGGTTAGCATTGCGTTAAATCATCTACCCGTATTTTTCTTTAAAAATAGATAGATTGCTTAACTTGTAATTAGCTGCTGTATTGACTAATTCTGCTAGCCATTTTACTGAAAATGTAGCTAGTATTATTTCCTAGGACTTGACACTGTAATTCATTGTAACAAAAAGTTATGGAATAAACATTTATTATTATAAATATCAATATTACATGTTAAGTTGTTTTATAGTTCTAAGAATAATTTTATATATTTTGTGGCAGTGAAGGTAGTTATTACTTAAGTATATCAAGTTTTAAAATTACAATAAAATACATTTGTAATGTTTTATGCCACAATTCCAAGTTGTTTTAGAATTTTAAACCCAATAATTGGATGTTATTTATTCAATTGAGTGTATCAGTTATTTTCTTTGTATTATAGGCTAAGTCATTGGTTCGCACAGTAGTCAGTGCAGATTTTAAAGCAGAGATGCAGAAGAATCAAGAACGTTTTGCAGCATCACTGAATCTTCAGCCCTCTGACACAGCTCTGTTTGTGAATGGGATTTTCTTTGACATGGACCTTGTGGATTGTATGACCATTTTGGATTCTCTGCGGCAGGAACTTAGAGTAACAGAAGGGCTTCACACTTCAGGTAAGTTATTGGTGTTAGTAAACATTTGTCAGTTTAGTGGTTGAGAAGACTTTTAATCTCAGGGCTTTTATATGTTCAATTTAGTACATTATTACATTTTTTGTGTTTTTTTTTAAATATCATAGTAGATATAGTACATCAATAAATATATTCAGTTCTAATTCATGTAACTTGTGTTATTTTTTGTTCTATAAACTTGGAGACCCTGAGTTCCTATCTCTCTGATAAGTTGTATCCTAGTATAATGTAATTTAAAATAAAATGCTTAGTTCTGATCTGTAGAACATGCATGTATACTTCATACGGCAAATAATTTCCTTAATTTTAAAATTAAGTTTAATAGGAGGTATAGGGAATCAGCAAACTTACCTGAGAAGACAAGTCCACCAACAAAATACACAAGAAAACAAATACCGGTACATAATACAAATTTTATTGTCCTCTTATCCAGTTAAAAGAAGATCAGCTAATCCTCCCCAAACATAGCACAATTGGCAATAATTTAATATGCAATACATATTTTGAGATTCAGCAGTGGATCAGATCTGAATGATTGTTAATTCCCGCCTATATTTCCAGTGATTGTAACTTCCTTCAACTCTGCCAAAGCGACTCAATGTAGTTTATTCCTTACGAGGAGCAATGTAATTTTTAGGGTCTGTGACATCCTGCAGAGACAAACCCAGAATGTACAGTGTACAAACCAGAATGTACACAGTGTAGGAAGAGCTGTCAAGTCTCAGTTGTAAAGGGAGGGTGGATGTGTCGTCAAGTGTTGCATATAAAGGGTTAGTGGGTGGGTTGTCAAGCCTTGTATGTAAAAGGCGAGTGGGTGGGTGCTTTAGAATAATCTCACCTGTTCTCTGGACCCTCTGCCTATCAAGGCCCAAACAAGCATGGTTTCTAAAACGTATAACATAATAAATGCTGTTTTCAGAACTGATTAAAACCTGAAGTTCACACTAAACTTACCTATAGTAGTTTAGTGTGAAAAAAAAACTTTTTCATCAGGTGAGATGAGTATTCATTGATGTTGGTTGCCTCTTTTTCTCATGTAAGTTTTCTGGCGTCCTATCTCTCGTATTAAACAAATACCACAAGTTCCTAAAGTATATAACAAAACAGTTTTAACATTATAAACGTTAAATATTTCGCATTGCAATGTATCTGACATAATATTTGATTATTAAAACTGTAGTCTCAATTTCATGCTTGAAAAAAAATCGGTAGCTAAAACATTGTAGTTAATGTCATCATTACTATCTAGTCACCAGGTATTAACATATGTCTTATGAATACTATAGGGAGACTTCATCCCTATGGGTAAAATGTTTGTCGTTGCAATATAATTAGCATTTGGGGCAGTTGATACAGAATATATAGGTCATAATTAAGAAGCTTAACCTGCCTGCCAATGTATAAACAGAGGACCATGTGACTGTTAGAAAAATTGTAGGAGTATGAATATAGTATTAGTCCAAGTTCTATGTTCAAGACTTTAGAGCCGTTTGACATAATGTTACGTTATGATATATTAATGCAAAAATACTGAGACACCTGCAGTGTTGAATTGGACGAGCGGTCTAAGGCATTGTACCATTACCAGGTGCAACGCTAAGAATTGTCTGTTAAAATCCAGCTGCGGCTGATACTTATTTCTATGCAACTTAATAGTGGGAGTGGTTTTGATATACTAATGAAGATGCCACCTTAAAAACAGTGTCCGGCTTAGGAAATGGAAGTTGGTGGGATCAGTTTTTCTACTATAGTTATGTGGAAAAACAAGTATTTTCCAAATTTTTACTGATAATAAGAGAAAGAGGACACATTTTTCTTGTTTCTATTTGCCTTTTTTTTATATTTAGAATTATATATGTGTACAGGGCATATAAATAATATAATGTATATAAATGGACATAAAAGTTACCGGACATATAAAATATCATTAAAAAACATTAAAATTAAAACTTAAAAATTAGGACATAAAATATAATTCCAGTTCTGAAGGGTTGAATAATGAAATATTTGTGTTTTTGTATATCACACAAAGATTCAAAATGCAAAAGCAAAGCAATAAATTTTATTTACTGAGATGCCTTTATGTTGTAGGTATCACAGACAGGTCGACGTTAAGCTCGTTACTTGGCCTGGACCTGAGCAACAGTGGGGGTCGGGACTATGCCATAGACATCAGGGACTCTGCAATACAGTGGATCAATGATATAGAGACGGACAAGCAGTACAGACGCTGGTCATCGTCCCTCATGGAACTTCTGCGACCAACTTTCCCAGGCATGTTGCGTAGTGTCCGCAAGAATCTCTACAACCTAGTGAGTTTAATCATATATTATTTCAACCCTCTTTTTAGCCAAAGTTTTATACACAATTTGTACGAGAGAAAATGACTTTAATGTAAATCTGCATTAAAATCATGTCATTTCATTCAAATTGTGCAAAGCCTTTGACAATAAATTTAGTTTTGAACATCTTTAAAAATGACTTAAAAATTAAGAAAAACACACAATTAATATTTTACTATAAATTCGTAAATAATTACAATTTCATTTTCAGTATATTTTCTATTTGAAGAAGATTAGTTTTTATAAGTTACATGGCAGTCCATATTTATTATAATTTGTTCCTTGACTGTAACGTAAGAAAAAAGATAAGTCAGTATATAGCAAAACTGTTGCATTTCACATGCAGTTGTCAGGTTCGAACCTAAAAAGTTAGTTATATTGAACACTTAGTTTCCCTTTATTAGTGTTCCACCAGAAGATGGTTTTTCTCCCAATGAAATGATAGTTCATTCACATTACTAGTATACTGCCTGTACTTCGCTACATGGTGGTTATCCTTATACTTGCTTATCCTTCTCCTTAACCCAGGGTGTCTACTGGTCATGAAAATCACAAAAAGTCATGAAAAGTAACGAATTTTCAAAGTTGGTCACGGATGTCACAAAAAGTCATGAAAATTGTTTCAAAAGTCACGATTTTTCTAGCGTTCCATAGCGTTACTAGAGGGAATTCAGGAGGCATTTGGAGTGAATTGGGAAATTTGCTCAAAGCGTTTTGTGGCAAATAATTTCGCCAGAAGTAATTTTGTTTCTCGTCGTTTTCATTACGATGTTGTTCTAACCTTGGTCTTTTCTACAATATAAATACCGTATTGAGGGTACAGAGAACCAGCCAGCTCTTTGCCCACTCAAAATTAACGTACTTCTCTTTCCTCTATTCAGGAAAAGAGAATGGTGTAATGTATTAATCAGGCAACCGTTTGTCATCATAAATAAATCATCATCATCATAAATTTAAAAACGTTTTAGTTACTTTTGAATTTGTTTCATGGATGAAAGTGAATAACTGTGTGCATTACAATATTTGAATTCACAATAGGCATTTAATATTGAAAGGTTCTTGGTTGCCATATTCCAATTTTCCATTGCTGTATGGATGGAAATAAGAAAATACTGCTTGCTATTAGCGGCACCGGACCAGATTCGTTGATCAGTGTTTGTTTTGTTTATGGTCTGTTATACCGTTTGTTGGATTATAATTGTTCAAAGTGGTGGGCATCTAACTGACGTGTTTTAGTGTTTATTTTATTTCCCACGGTTTAACCAATTTTACAAGTACAATAACATACAAGATGGCAGTCTATGATTCATGTTATTTACTATGATAATGAACTAAAACTGACAATCAAACACTTCAGTAACAACAATTTAAAATAGTCTGAACAGTCCAATAGCATAATAAGTGGAGTGTGTAACCATCGTGTGACAATACAATAAATTCTACAAAAAGTAACAGCAACAAAAATCTAATAAATAAATAACCCAAGTAGAATATACAGATATAACAGATACAATAATATAAATAACAATAAATAATAAATGTAGTAATAAATAACAATAGATAACATAAATAAAATATAAAAAAGGTAACAATAATAATTATATATAAATACGTGAAGTTGGGGAGAAATGATTGTGAAATTTCAGAGTGCTTATAGGTGTGCGAAAAGTGGGGAGACCATGCCCCCATGTACACAGGTGTAGCCCTTTAACGCAGCTACCTAAAGATGGAACAATCACTACACTGGTATTAAAAGTGAAATATGCAATGTGGGGAGACCATGCCCCCAACAACACAAGTGTGGCCCTTTAACGCAGCCACCAAGCACCCACTTCACAGAAACTAACTCCACCAGAAACCAATTCCAATCCACTTGCACAAAGAAGACTCTACTCTCCATTGTTGTTAGCCAGGGATAGGACCAGACATCGAAAAGTTCCCAAGGAGTCAGAGAAGAAATCCACCACATTGCAGGCCTCGTTTCCAGCTCTCAGCATTCTGGGAATAGGACTATGAAGAAGGTAGTTAGTATTTCTGTACCTGATCTCAAAAAGGTAATGCGATCTAGTAACTGAGGGGACTCTAAAGTTAACCAGTTGTAGCAAATGAGGACAATCAATATCACCATTGATCAGCTTGTATAGAAATAACATATCAGCAACTTGTCGTCTAGAAATCAGAGGCATAAGACCTAGGTTGGTTTCAATGTCGGCAATAGGGACCTCTCTATAGGCATAGCCATTCTTCACACCCAGCATTCTTATAAATCGTCTCTGGATAGACTGAAGCTTATCTATTTGTCCCGACTGATATGGAGACCATACACAGGAAGCATATTCCAGAATCGGTCTCACCAATGACTTGTATAAGAAATCCATTGTCTGAGAGCTGAGACCAAATTTACCCAGTCTAAAGACAAAGCCCATCATTCTTGATGCTCTCAAACAAATGCTATCAATGTGCGCCGTGAATTCAAGTGACGAATATATAAGTACTCCGAGGTCTATTACAAGATCGCACCTCTCAATGGGATCTCCATCCAAGTACAGGTCAACAACAATTGGAGATTTCATTCTACTAAAAGTAATATGTTTGGACTTTGTAGGATTGATTTTCATTTGGTTTAATACGCACCATTGAGAGAGTTGCTGGAGAGAGTCCTGCAGCAATCTAATATCCTCCTCTGTTCTTATCTCCTGATAAAGCTTAATGTCGTCAGCAAACAACGAATAACTGACTCCCAGTTTACTACCAATGTCGTTGATGAATAGTACAAATAAGAATGGCCCCAAAAGAGACCCCTGAGGAACACCCGACGTGGCGATGAAGGAGGAAGATACATTAGAACCATATTTTACAGCCAAAATCCGATTCTGTAAGTAGCTTTCAAACCACAGCCACAGATCACCAACAATCCCATAACCCTTCAATTTGGCAAGAAGATGGCTGTGACTAACCTTATCAAAGGCTTTAGCAAAATCTATGTATATAGCTTCCACCTGATTTCTTCTACCAAAGGCTTCCAATATAAAGTCTTGAACTGGAAGTAGATTAGAGATTTTAGTTTAGTTTAGAGTTTAGTTGTGCTTTTAACTTTGTATTTGTTAACGGAATTTCGTCAACTTTATAATTCTCTTCTGAGTCTTAAAGTTCCTAGGCATATTATTACAGTTAGTTTTTGTTAAGCCTAGTGTTTGTTTTTATGTGTGTAGCAATTTTGATGTATAAAGAACTTTAGTACAAAATTGTTGGTTTTTATTATTGTTCAAAATAGGCCTAAAATTATTTAAATAAAAGTGATTAGTGTTTGTGCACAATGACTGGAAAGTGCAAATTTCAGAACTTGTGGCTCAAAGAAGAAAATTGGAAGAAGTGGCTTCGGGAAAATGAAAGTTGTACATTCAGCATTTTGTATGTATTTCAAAAAATCATTTGATATTTCCTATTCGGGCTCAAATAGTATTAAGTTGCACTCTTAGGGGGAAAAAACATAGCTCGATAGAAAATAACCTAAAAAGTGGTAAGCAAATGATGCTAGTTCACTGTTCAAAATTGACCTTCATCTGATAACCCCTATGCCTTCATGCTCTATGACTAGGCCTAATATGAAAATAGAAACAGATACTGATACAGGTAATTTATTAAAAGCTTCTCCTACAACAAGCTCAAGTCATGAAACAGAATCTTCATTTTCTAAAGAACAGGCCTCACCAAGGCTTCAAAGTTTTTTATTGTCTGAGAGTGTGACCAAGGCTAAAATTTTATGGGACTGAAGAATTGTTTGTTTGTATGATTTTTAATTGTGTATTGAAATTTTAAATTTATATTTACTACAGAACAAATGACAATTTTGTTTATACGTGTTTATAATAGTACATGGGATCACATGATGGTACATAGGAACACTTACAGACTGTTTACAAGGTAAATTAGTCCACTATACATTCGATTTACTGTTCACTTTAGGTTAGGCCTATTTGACTTGTTCATAATGAATTCATTAAGAATTGAACCTACTGCAGATGTGTCATCATCACATAAATCATTGTGAAAATATAAGTAGGTAATGCTCAATTTGCTGGGTTTCTGGAGTCTGAACCTGTTTTTTGTTTTGTTGTCATATTAATAGTGAAATATGTCTGCAAATCCATTTTAATCACACAATGCTGGGCTTATTTTAATAAATAGTGTTAGCCTCCTTTAATCTGTTGTATTTTATCTATATTTATTGATCTAACCTCCTTTAATCTGTTGTATTTTATCTATATTTATTGGTCTATTAAAGGTTAATAATGGCATCATTAATTTAGTAGAATATGACTGAAAATAATGCGATGTTATAACGTGAACCGTATTCACCATTATTCGGGTAATGAATTTTCATGTTGTAAAGTCATGAAAAGTCATGAATTTTCATTTCTATTTGGCAGTAGATACCCTGTTAACCATAACGTCAGTACAAATGCTTGGCTGCAATATCTCCATATAAAAATATTTTACAGTGTCCATGCCTTTATATTTAGTTTATGGTTTTTTAATAATCTTGAAATATAGTGATCAGACAATGAAAGAGTTAGCGATAAAGTTATATTTTTACACAGGTTTTGTCTTGTCCTATGAGCAGGGCTGTATTCAATCAGTTTTGACATTTTTTTGTTCTCCAAGACAACAAAGTTTATAGTCTAGAATAACTTAACATCTACTTTTAGAGGGCACAAAGTAAGGCAGTTTGGAATACATAGTTTATATTAATGATGCCATACAATCTTCTTGACACATCTACTAATCAACAACTTTTAAGTGTGATGGTAGTACTTTCAAAACCCTTTACACTTAAAGTGATCTGTATGAGCCTACAGATAAAGTACAAATGTAGCATTCATATTTCTAAAAGTTTAATACAGTATATTTTATGTATTACAATTTTTATATATTTTTTACCTTTATATAAAATATGTTTTTGCTTGGCATCCTTTAACCCTCTCTCATCAGAGTGAATCAAGCCTTCTCAAATGGGGCCTAACGCAAAAGTCCTAGTTCCTTAACGTGCTTTCACCTGCTTTACCAACGCTCATTGTCACTTACTGATCGTGCGGTGATTTTAGAACTTCTCATTGTTTGTTTTATTGACAGTAACATTAAAAGTAACGTTTAAAAGTGACTCTTTGCTTTGTACTGCTCGCTAGGACAATATTTAACATTTTACTAGCTAGTTAACAATTTTATTTCCACTTGAGTCTTTGAATCCTGCTGCTATTATTTTACTCTTATTTATAGTGTTTCTATTTCAATGTGGTGTACCACGTAACATTTATTGTTTTGTCAAACTACAATGGCTGATCCAAGTTAGAGTCTCCTGATTAGTAAAATTGACAGGCCTAATCATTTTTATATTATAACGTAATTAAAAATCAGCAAATTAGCACTGTAACAATATAATACATAATAGTTTTCTTCATTTAACACTTTTATAATCTAACTAAAAGCAGAAAAGTGTTCTGCTGTCCACTGACCCAAATAATTTACTCTATTAGTGTCAGAATCATTTCAAAATAGTTCGTCTGGGAGAGGGCCAAAAGCGATTTTAACGTAATGATTAAAAAAGCAGTTTTATTGATGTAACTTTATTACAATAACAACAAATAAATATAACCTAGCAATTAAAATTTGTTACTTACAGTTTTTGTTGGTTGTTTTTTTTTTTTTTTTTATTAGAGTAAAATATCATTAACTGGACATTTTGTGGACCTGGATGTTATCAAGTTTAAGGGTTGTTATGTTATCCAGAACACTACAATTTTTAATGGGTTTTAGTAATTGAACATAAGATAGATAATTCAATGTCTCTTCAATCTATTTGACACACAAACTAAAGCTTTGTGTATTCCTTTAAATACAACTACACATAACCTTAAACCTACACTTGCACCCCATCAGCCATTTACCGTTGGGTTATCAGCTGTTGAGTGAGTGAGGTTTTACTGTATCTCAGTCAATTAGCATCTCAAGTATTAAGTAGTTAAATATTAGTATTATAAAGAGGTATGTTTACATGATAAGATGTTATTACCTTCCACATCCGATTACTTCATATAGCTGACATTGTGCTGTGTATGCAGGTTTTGATAGGAGACCCTGCCAAGCGGTCAGTCTGGCCTCTCATCAAGCTGGTTGAGTCCTTCTATGTACACACGGCACCTCTGCGGCTCGGACTGGTATTCGCTGTTAATGACACTGCAACAGGCCTTGAAGATGCTGGCGTAGCTCTGCTCAATGCCTTCAACTACGTAGCGGAAGTCAAAGACCCTTACCAAGGTCTCAGCTTTATTACAGATGTAGGTCTTTCTTAAATTTTGCTGATAATTATAAAAAATAAAACTCAGTATATATTACTACTCATTAATAAACACCAATCGTAGAGATTTGGGCTAGTATGAGGGGTGAATGAGTGTATTCATTATTACTAACTAGGGTTGACTGTTCCTCAGAAAGAGCTATTTATAAACAGCTCAATAGCCAGGGCAACTAAGGGACCTGCAGCTTTATGTGGAATCTGAACCACGTAGATTGACGGATTTTCAGCTACACAACAAGTCTGACATTCAGTTCTTTTGCCCACACAACACATGAACCTTTCTACCACCAAACATGGACTTTTCTAGAAATGTAAACATTGATGGTAACCATTGAGCGGTTGTTTTGTTTTTCAATATTTGGATGACTAACCCATTGGCGTACTATCGCAGAACCCCTTCGTGACAAAGTCAGGTGGCCCATTCATACTATCACGAAACGGTTCCTTGATTGCAACATCACATGTAAAAATTTGTTGTAATTGTATGAAGTAATCAGTGTCTGATATGAAAAAAGCTGTCAAACTTGAAATAAAATACATTTTGAACATTATTTGTTATATTAGTTGTATATTTTTAAGGTCAAATTATATCATCGTTGTTTGGTCTGCTGCGCAGCTGTGCCACTTGACGACTTAAGGGATTTATTATTGTAATGTCAGTCATTCAGTTGAGCACTTGATATCAATGTGTTTTTTTTTTTTAGTTTTTTTATCTGGATTTATACTTATTTATATTTGAAATTATGTAATTATATTGTGAATACTTATTTAAACAGCAGATCGTTTTGTTTACAATAATTTGTGTAGGCTGTATGATTGTGTTTAGGTTATGTTATTACATTGACGATGTCTAGAACTCTCAACTATGAACTGAGGAAAACTTTTTTACACCTCAACAGTTTAAATTGGTAAAGAATTAAGGGAGGAGTTGCGTTGAAAAAAAAAAAAAAAAAAAAAAAAAAAAAAAAAAAAAAAAAAAAAAACGGTTTCATGTATTATATATATATATATATATATATATATATAAGGATTCCTAATTTATATTTTTAGTATTTAGTGTGAATCGAAAAATATAAATGTTTACATGGTTAAGTGGAAAAGAGGACTCAAGTCCGAACTTCGCAACAATAAAGTCTTTTTTCATTTAAAATCAGGCATAATGCTTGAAACCACAAATCTAGGGCAAAGGAGTGATTTTTTAACTGTTTTACTGTTTGTTGCCAAACCAATTTCCTTAAGATTATATATCTTATCTTTAGTAGATCTATTATTATTTTAAGTTTGATACTTCCTTGTCACTCTTACTATGGTAACTCACAATAGATTAATCCTGTAACCCAACCTAAGAATTTGTAGAGAACTTAACTTGGTTTTTGCAATTTTGTTTTTGTGAAGTCTCATATTATTAAGGAACAAAGCATGTTATTAGTAGTAAAATCTTTTTTACTTATGAATAATGGAAAAAATTATATTTTTGTTAAGGATTTACATCAATAATTAATTGCATTTTTGTTATTTTATCGTTTTAATTCATTTTGTCTCACGTTTGTATATCACATTCACTAATCATAATTAAGTATAGTATATATTCATAAGTTTTTAATATGAAAACCAGAGTGTTAATATGAAAATCGTCTATAATAAAGGCTGTATCATCATTGTTACATTTCTCTTTCATTCAATCGTCAGTACTCCATTTTTCTCTCCCTCAATCTCCTCATCTCATTAGGCCTACATCCTTTTTCATATTTTTCTTTTATATTTTAATTTTTAAACTCAAAATTGTATAAAATCTCTTTTATTCATATAAATTAAATTTTGTAACTGAAGACAGTATCCAGTTTGTAGCCTGTAGCCTAGAAGCATTTAGTCTGGCCAGACAGAAGAAAGAATGCTGATACAATAATTCTGTATGGTAAAACAAAATTGTTATACTGTAATTCATTAATTGTATTATCATTTCTAAAAATTGTATAACCATTTAACATTTAATTCCATTCCGTACATCTGTAGTAAAACCACATTTATATCAACCTAGGCCTACTTTCTTTCTTTTCCATATCTCATTCCTGATTTTGTCAGTTGGTCCTCCATTTCACACCCTATACCTAACAGATTTCAAAAGTATAGTGAGCCCATGCGAAAGTCAGACTCTTGGTGTACACTAACTATATGAGATAAATACTAGTATTATACACATCATAAAACAAGACAGAAATGTTCATTAGAAGTAGCACCAAAAATGTATGCTTTGTGTTTAGTGGAATTACCGTCTGTGGTAAATTTATTGATAGCTTTTATGTTATAATATTAATTCCTGGTCAGAGTCTATAACCTAAATGTTTATGTTTTGTAGGTATATGCAGCTGTAAAGACTGACAGTGAACGAGACGTTCAGGTAGAAGATGTAATTAAACTGCTGAGAGTGCGCTATCACTCAGCTGACATTGACGAGATCCTCGGTTCTGATACGGACTATGATACTGGGCGCAAGCTAGCTTTTGACTTTGTTCAGCGCTCGGGTCTTCTGGCTTTACCACAGGTCATTTCATTTTTATTGTTTAAATAATCAAATGTTCATTTATATTTGATAGAAAAAGTTTGTCTCCTGATATCTATTTTAACTTTAAATTTTCATGTATCATTTCAGATGTTTTAGATCTTGAAATAACATTTAAAACACTTATAACTATGTACACAGGCATTGATAAATGGAATTCCACTGCCAGAAAAGTCACTGAACGCAGAAGAGTTTGAAGAAGCTGTGCTGTCAGAGATCATGACGCAGACGCCTTCTATACAGAAGGCAGTTTACCGTGGTGACCTGTCAGATAGTAACAATGTAGTTGACTACCTGATGGATCAACCCAACGTCATGCCAAGGTTTGCCATGTTATACAATTCTTGTATTTTTTAATAAGTTTTTTACTGTTTTAGGACAACTACATTTTTGCTACATACTTTTTGAAACGATTATATTGTTCCATGGCATAGGCCTACCTAAGAAGATGGAAATGAAAATAAGAAAATGTTTTGTTATTTTTTTCTTTTTTTGATCATATATTAAACAGTTGATATATTACATATATTACACAGTTGATCATTTTTAAATCATATAATATTTTTTTTGATCATATCTATAACATCAAGAAAGATACAGACAGTGGAGTAAAATTTTCTTTAAATAACAATGTTAACTATTAAATTTGCTTGCTACAAAAATTAAAAAAATTAATTTTATTTAAATTTTTTAAACCATTTTCTAGTTAACATAATTTCTAGTCAGATTTATAGGTTTTATCAACAATAGAACGAAATGTAATCTTGATTAGCTGAAAATTAAAATTGTTTTGGTAGAACATTAAGGATATTACAAAATCAAACAACAGATTAAAAATGCTAAAAATTATGTATTTACTGATCAGAATTATTGTATTCTCTACAAAACATGATTTCTAGCTGAAATATGAATAGATTTAAGATCTAATAAGCAATTGGACATATATGAACACTAAAATATATACATCAAATAAAAATATCCATTTCTTATTAAAATTACACAACATACTGTGTCCACTGGAACATGTAATAGAGAGTTAGAGATAAAGAGGGCCTCTCCTGAGGAAAGTGCCAGTGGCACAGAAAATGTTTGCAACATGTAATTACTGCCTTAACAAATAATTATACAAAATACCTACGCTGATTTACTGTCCTCTCATTTTTTACTGAAGTCCAAGGCCTTTAGACCAAGATAAACTCATGAAATAAGGTAAGAAAACCCTGATTTTGCTCAAAAATTCATATTTTCAATTAAAGTCATAGCAATAATGCTAGTCTTTTAGAAATAAAACCAAGAATTTCAAGGCTCTTGGTTCTTGATTGTTTTATGAAATAATTTATAGACCATCACTGTGTCGGGTGTATATGTCCTTTACTAGGATAATTTTATTAAATTCTTCAAAGTTACACTCACAACTATCAATATTTCATAGATAAGGAGTTCACAAAGCAATATATTCTTTGTTAAAACTTTTAAACATTTTTTTAGTTGAAAAATTACAAGAACTTAAAATTATTTCATAAACACTTTACATTCTAAGTAAATATCGCAAGTGATGAGATTAATAACTTTGTGTATTGTTGGTTTTAGGTTGAATGAAAGAATCCTGAATACGGAAAAGAGTCGGTTCTTGGATTTGACAAAGGGATTGGCTAAGGTGGGTGAGACCATGCGGTATGTGACAAGCAAGCATCACACGGATGAGGTGAAGCCTCTCACCTACTGGCTACTGGTCGACCTGAGTCAGCCGGACCACAGGGAGCTGCTCATCAGTGCCTTGGAACAGATAGTGAGCTCTCCTTTGGATCTAAATGGCTTGAATGTCATAGTATTGTTCTTAATTTATATTTGATAGAAGTGAAAGCATTGCATTTGCTGGTTTGAATTTTATGAAATGAAGTGAAAAAAATGAAACGTGTCTTAGTTGGGAAATAATTAGGATTAAATGGTTCTATCTAACACCTAACCTTAATTATAACTGTTATCATAACTTGTATTCAAAGCCATGCAATACTAATTAATGAAATGTTATCACAAAAAAAGAAGGTTATTGCAAATAACTTTAAAACCACTAAAACACCAAATTATCCATATTCTTACATTCTAAAAATTCACTCACAGAATAAAAACATCTTTTCTTGAGTCACTTCTCAATAATAACTTTAAACTTTCCTAAGGGAAATGTAGTAACCCGGTCCAGGGGAACAAGAAGGGTTAACTGTATATATTGAGCATTTAATAACGTAAATTTAATATTTTGTGTAAATAGTTATTTTGCTTTAAATAAAAACACCAGTGTTCAAACATAAAGTGTATTTTTATCACTTAAGAACCCAGGACAGACTACCCTTAGAACAGTCTAATACTCAACAAGGGATAAATCCAGACATTAAACAGATGCTTTTGAAGGAATAGATAGCTTAGAACCTACAAATTCAAAGCTGTTGTATGTGAGAGGTAATGGGTGTATGGCTAATACATTGAATTATTATTTCTTATAAAGTGGCTATGCACTGTATATTTTTGATCTGTATATATTTGCTATTAAATTATACAAGTTGTAATGTTCTTTAATATTAATTACATATTTGAAAAGAAACAAGATTGGTACGTTCATAATTTTTAAAAAGAAAATGCTCCTTGCACGATTCTCTTGGTCCTAAAATGCTCCTTGCACGATTCTCTTGGTCTTAAAATGCTCCTTGCACGATTCTCTTGGTCCTAAAATGCTCCTTGCACGATTCTCTTGGTCCTAAAATGCTCCTTGCACGATTCTCTTGGTCCTAAAATGCTCCTTGCACGATTCTCTTGGTCCTAAAATCACTTCACAGCCTTCTTTAACCACTTAAGAAACTTTGGGCATTATTTCAATTTCCCCAGAGAAGAATGCCATGTTGCAAGTTTGAATGAAAGAAGGCTCTTAAGAATATAATAAAAGAGCATGACTCCCATTACCTTTCAGTTTGGTAAGAAAAAAAAAAACACTCGAGCCAGTTTACTACACAGGCAATTTGTGTTCTTCACTTTTTGGTCTATCTGAATACCTAACCACTTGACACTCTAAGTCAAACATGATGTGTTCCTGTTATTCAATTCAACATACATAATTCCTTTAATTTTAACACTCCACCAATCAGTGTGTATTTGTCATGCAACAGAAATCCAGTGGGCGTATCCGTGTGGGCCTGATCATCAGTTCGCCAACAGAAGCAGATCAGGCTCTCAACAAGCTCATTGTGGCTGCTCTACAGCAGGATCCTTCAGTATCCACCCTTCTTAAAATACTCAAAGATGCGGATGCTGTAGCCCTGGGGGATCAACACCCAGCTGCTTATGGTTTAAAAGTCAGTTGTTAACATTTTTCATTTTATCAGTCAATAATAAAAAGTAAATACATCTATTGGGTGATTTAAATTAAATAGTATGATTGAAATTAAAATTATAAACAGTAAAGAAGGTTTAAAAACAAAAAGTAGAGAAATTTAGAGAAGTGATTTTGTAGCAATAAAAAATAGTGTAATATAGTTAAATTGATCAAATATATTATTATTTTAAGGCATTTAAATGGCATTTAAGGCTGACAAACTTGAAACTAATTTGGCTGAATTCTCAATGGTCCGGAATGGGGGATTGCGGTTTGTTTTGCTTTTATAAGTCAATTTGGCTATTTATTAATGAAACTTTCTAAGGAATAACCCGGCCTTAGTTTGTAATAATGACTTAATTTACCCCTCTACACTTATCACACTCATTAAAATCCATTTTCCCCCATATCACGAGAATAAGTGCCTTAAGAATAAATTAAAATTATTATTTTTCTATGAAATGCTATCATGTTGTACTTTTTTTTACATATTTTCAGTTATAAATATTCAAAATTCTGAATAACAAATTATGGTAAAGACAAAAAAGTTCTTATTCTTGATTGAATCCATTTGAACAATCTCACCTAAAATGATGTTCTATCTTTGTGTTGTTGATGTTAAGTTTATATTAGGGGTGTGCAAGTACCTCGAAATTCAAGTTTTTTTAGATTTTTATAAAACTCGACTCAATTTTAAAAAAACTCTAACTCGACTCGAGATTTAAAAAACTTGAAGAAATTATCATTGATTAACTTTGAACGTAATACGATATAATCAAAACAAAAGTCCCATTTTTATAATATATTGTAAAGATAATCATTTTATGTAGGCAACAGTATTTAAAATATGATCATAATATCGTATTTGTAACCTAATATGTTCTTGCGATGTACAAGTCTATGCGATTCACACATACAAGTCTCGATCGTACTGCCTTGGCAATTACGGCAAAAAGTGTTCTCGTTATTTATAAAGAAGGCACGACCAAATAAACTGTTCCAAATAGCCGTCACCAGTTATTCATACAAAACTTAATAACTGATCACAAAGAATCAGTTATTGAACCGTTTCAAAACTTTGTTACATAACTTTTACTAACATTTGAAATTAACAGTTGCATTTATTTCAGGTTCATCCTTTAAAAGTTCACAACTAAAACTATTCTAAGACTAATAATTTTGGACAGATTTAATTAAATTGTGTTCAGTCTATAACAGAAACTACATATGGAACGTAAACTATTTAAATTGTAAAGGTATAATAATTTGCAGGTATAACAGTTCGTTCTGGCACCGTGACTAATAAAATAACAATTAATGTAGCTACTACCAGTATATGCTGACTCAACGAGTCTCAATATAAAATGTACTGTTAGCCGTGTATTCGATTTGTTATCCATTTTGTTTTTAGTTTTTGTTGTCGTTTACACTAGAGATGGGAATTACAGTTACTTTTTCGATAACCTGTTATGTAAGTCTATTATGTTCTGCTAACAGGTTATAATAACCTTTAACTCTCGATGCGTTGCCGTTGACGTTCCAGACAGTTATTCTGTTATGGCCTGATGTTATTTAACAGCTCAAAGCCTTGTTATTTGTTGCGGCTGATCTAGCTAACGTTTCAAGTTACTAAAGGTTATGAAGCTGAAGTAATGCTTTATGTTACGTTACCATAATGAGTTACAGGTGTTGCGGCTTTGCTTGACGTTACAGAGTTGCCGCTAAAAGTTTCTTCTGTTATCGATAATTTAACTGTAACATGCAAGCGTCTTAAGTTTCATTTCTTGCTGTATTTACTCTCCATTACCATGATGCATTACAGTTATATGTTCGTTATAACCTTATCATGCATCATGACTGGGAGTTACAAAAATAACCGGGTATTTCGTGTAACCTGTTAAATCTATAAGAGGTTTCATTGCTCTAACCATGTTATTTATCCTGTTTCTTGAAATAACGCCCATCTCTTGACAACTCAACTTCACACGTATGGAAGTACGAATAGTACGATGAAAACGAAACAAGGTTAATCTTGACCAGTCAGCAGTTGTTATCGCTAATTAGTATTGTTTTGACAATTAATTATTTTGTAGCTATTAATTACAGCATCGGCCGATAGTTTTAATAGCTGGAACAAATGATATGTCCAAGAAATCTCCAGAAATAATCTACAAAAAATTGGAAAGCGAGCTACAGTCTCTTAGTGCCTCAAGACCCGTTTGTATTACAACCATCCCTCCTCGCTATGATGTCCAACCTAATGATGTGATACACTATGACATTGCTCTAATCAATAACTACATCCGAGAGCTCGTTTCTAGAATGAACAATGTCAATATTATTGACCTCGACATGTTTAACAGGCAGCATTTTTCACATCAAGGCATGCACTTGAACGTTAGGGGCAAAAAAAAGCTTGCCTTCAAGATTATTGACTTTGTTCAATGTTCTTATGGTCAAAGGATACAGGAAGCAAATGATGCCATCCTGAAAGACAATGTTAACTTGTCTCATAATTCTAACCAACTGGCTATCAACAAAAACATTGATGTAATTGATAGAGATATGGCAGATGTCATTACTCTGGCGACTGCTGACTTGGTGTCTCAGGAGGTTACACATTCGCAGAACCTCTCATCCATCACTGCTGAACCACAACCAGTAAACGATCAACTGATGACCACAATGACACCTGTTGAATGTGATGCAGTTAAAGTGACCCCCGGCGTCCTCACATTTAGTGAGGCGCTAAAGCAGAGTAATTGTGTCAGTGCTGTGGTAAATCCAATAGATGTTAGCAGTAGTGAAGAAGTCTCCTTTTCCTTTAAAGAAGATTGTTCTGTTGATAATAGTGTTGTAAATAATACATTAATTGAGCATTTAAATTTTGTAGAAAATGACAGTCAGATAGTTTCTCAACCTAACAATGAATCAGATTTTTTAGACTTAAGGGGAAATTTAGTAAATGTAACCTAGTCTCTCATAGATATAATTTAAATAGGATAACCCCTGAAAAAAGAAATAATTTGCAAATACTTGTCCTAAATATCCAGGGCCTTAGAAATAAAGTTTCAATCCTAGAAAGTTTTTTATGTGATCTAGGCAATGTTAAAATTATTTGTTTAACTGAACATTGGCTGTGTAGCAATGAAGTACTTTTTTCCTTTCCAAATGGTTATCATTGTGCAGATTCAAGTAGTAGGGCTGAACACATTAGGGGGGGCTCACTAATATTGGTGCATAACTCACTCCAGACAAGGGTATGTGACATCAAACGCTTTTGTTCGGAGTTCCATTTTGAAGGGTCTGCAGTTTTTATTGACGAATTAAACATCATAGTTGTTTCTGTATATCACTCACCAGCAGGTGATCCAAAAATTTTGTTAGAAAATTTCGACAACCTATTGCTGTATTTTACCAATTGGATTCACTATACCATAGTGATAGGCGGAGACTTTAACTATAAATTTGACGTAACAACTAACAATAAACCGGCTAACGACCTCCAAAATCTTTTAAGGCAGTACAATTTTTACTATCTGAACAAAAGTCCCACAAGAGGAAAAAATTGCCTTGATAATGTCTTTATAAACAATAATAAAAGCTCTAGTGGTTTATTTTCTTGCAACATTTTGGAATTCCCCTACTCTGATCATGGCGGTATTTTGATTGACTTGGGAAAACTATCTCAATACTATATTCAAAATGACCAACTTACAACCGTTAATCAATTAAAAATGGTCTTACCAAAACAATCATTAGACAATCTTAACATGACATTAGCCTCATACGATTGGGATAAAATTATTGATCAATATGGACATTTTAACGCATCGGTCTTCTTCAAAAAATTTTTTTCCACTATCAACAATGTTGTAATACTTTTCCAAATTCCAAAAAGAATCAAAAAACAACTTAAGCAAAACAAGAATAATTGGTATAACCCAGACTTAGCCAAAATGAAGAATAATCTAATTGATCTTTATAATGTAGCAAAAACTGATTTTAAACTGAAACAAGAATTCACAAAACTTAAAAAAGACTACAGACAAGCCATAATCTCGGCTAAGCACACATACAATGAAAATTATATTAAAAGTAGTAAAAATAGATGCAGAGCAGCATGGGAAATTATTAACACTAATAACTCCATTCCCAACCACAAACAAAAACAAACCAGTATTAGTCCAGACTCCTTCAACCACTTTTTTATTGAATCCGTCTCAAAAATCAAAACTAACTTAGAAAACCCAGCTACCAAATCTCAAGAGTGGTTAGAAAGATCTAATATCAATCGACCACTTGAAACCTTTGAGTGGGCAGCAATTACTTGTACTGACATTCAAAAAGCAGTTAAAAATCTTAATAATTCAGACAGCACTGACATATATGGTATGTCAAACAATTTTTTAAAGAAAATAGTCCCTCACATAATTTCCCCTCTTTTATTTTGTTTTAACCTCTGTCTAAGAGATAGTTATTTTCCTGAAGAATTGAAAATATCGAGATTGCCCAGTTTTCAAAAAGGGCCCAAAAATGAGCCTGGCAGCTATCGACCGATCTCGATCATACCTGCTTTAGGTAAATTATTAGAGGCACTGGTACACAAGCAAATCTGTAATTTCTTTGAATCAAATAATTTACTATATCCTATGCAGTTTGGCTTCAGAAAAAATAGATCTACTTTTCAAGCTTTGGATAACCTTGTGAGAGACGTCTGTGGAGCATTTGAGACAAAAGCTTTTGCTTTACTTTTGCTTTTGTTTTACTCACCTGAGTAAGGCTTTCGACTGTGTCGATATGAATGACCTTATAAAAAAGTTGACACACTACGGTCTTGGAAACAAGCCGATTTCATTTCTAAAATCTTATCTTTTAAATAGAAAGCAAAAATTGTGTGTTGGTGAGAATTGGTCTCAAGAAGCAATGGTAAAGTTCGGTGTCCCTCAGGGATCCATACTTGGTCCATTATTATTTCTTATTTGTATTAATGACTTGCCATTTTCAGTCACAGCTACAACCATTATGGATGCTGATGATACAACATTTATTAATATTGGCAAAGACTTAAACAAATTGAATAGTATCACCCAAAATACCATCTCAGAAGCATCAAATTGGTTTAAGAGCAATGGTTTCTATTTAAATGAATCAAAAACTCAAAATATTCTATTTGGATTAAGATCTGTTGACCATGATACCTCTCACTTTAATTCAGAAAACAGTGTAAAATTCTTAGGATTTTGTATTGATAAACATTTAAATTGGGAGTCACATATCAATTATGTTTCCACTAGGTTGTTAAGAGTGATATATCTCCTAAGGCGTCTCACCTTTTGTGTTCATGTAAATTATGTAAAAACTGCCTATTTTGCATTTTTTCAATCTGTTCTAAGATATGGGTTGGTTGTGTGGGGGAATGCTAGTAAGATTAATGACATATTAATTCTCCAGAAGAAAGCCATAAGAGTGATTTCTAAGTCACATAAGTTAGAACACTGTAAACCCCTCTTTAAAAATCTTAAAATTCAAACTATTACGATATTATAAATAATATACATTATTTATAATATTATACATTTACGATTCTATTAATTACATTTTTCAAAATCCACATCTACTAACACATAACAAAGACATTCATTCACATTATACAAGAAAAGAAGCACTGCTATTATAAAATTCAACAGATTAAATAAAACTCTAAATAGTCATTTGGTTATTCCCATCAAGATATATAACCATTTAATACATTTAATTTCTACATATGACCAAAAATCGTTCTTGAAGAAACTCTATGGCTGGCTTCTGGAGAATCCTTTTTATTTACTAAATGAATTTTTTTGTACAAATTCTATACTGTTTTAGTGTTTTTTTGTTTTAATTTAGAAACAGTACATACATATTACTGTATTGTAATATTTTATTGTTTACTTTAGACTAGATTTGGCTACTGTAATGAGCTACAACAAGACTTTGTCCATGAATTGTATGATTTTTATGACAATAAAATGAATTTGATTTGATTTGATTTTGTTTCTGTAGTGGAAACAAAACATTGTAGTCAATGGTGAAATTGAGGTTAGCTGAAAAGAACATATTGTGTAACTACTGTTTTATGGATTATTATTAGGTTGTTCAAAAACTTTCAATTGAACAAAAACATTACACATTAATAGTTTTGTGAACTTTTAAAACTTGTAAACATTAGTATGCAAAGTACCTGGGAAATATAATACAAATAAAATGATTTAGTGACTCTTTCCACATCTATTGCTGTATTATTTATATATTAAGAAAATTGATTTGATTAAAGTTTATAGATCAACTTTTGCAGTGTAGTAAGCGGTAAGGCCTACTGTTTTGAGTGCTAGATTGCAATGTTTGTTTAATTTTTACTCTGAATTTATTTTAGGCCTTTTTTTGTAAGTTATGACAAATATTTCTCGTATTATTTTACGGTTTATTTAACATATATCTTTATGAATATTTATATTTAATCACTGATACAATCATTTCATAGATTTAAAAAAAAAGTCCAAACTTTATTTACTATTTAGCAAACTAACTAAAGTGTTAGAATGTATTGCTTACTTCATTTCATTGTTTTCATTTTTAAAAATTAAGGGTTAAATACTCGACTCGAAAAAAATTTGAACTTGAAATTATGTCTAAAAACTTGACTTGACTCGATTCCCAAAACTGCAACTCGCGCACCTCTAGTTTATATCCATAAAACTATTTAGATTACTAATTAAAATAAATTGCTGATTAAAATAAAATAAATTGAATTACATCTATATATTATATATTGTCTTTTAAACTACGGTTTCTTTAAACTTTTCTGATGTTGAATAAACCTTCAAGAAACACTTGTGAAGTGAGATAGCAAGTGATATCTTCTTGTACTTATGGGCTTACTTATGTACTATCTATAAAAAAATTGTACTTATGTCAATTTTTTTATAGATAGTAAATAATACTCTTTGAACATTTATTTTGAATCTATTCAACTATTATTTCTGCGGTTTGATTTATCAAAGCTTATTGTTCTTAATATAGCCTCAAAATATGATAGGAAGACAGGTAAAATAATCTGTGTCCAACATTTCATCTTTAGGTACTGTAACTAAAATATTAGAAAATGCATTCTTTATTTAAAACGGTCAAGGGCATATACATTTTAAAAATAAATAGCAAATAATGTTTTGACATGTATAAATAGTTTTGTTTATTTCATCTTTCAGAAAAATCTATAGTTAAAAGGGATTTTCCAACAATCATTTAACTTAAATCCTTCCATCCCAGTTCATGTATCATCTCTATTCAAGCACCATGTGGATTAATATATTTATTTCTTACATATATGCAATGTTTGCCTGGGCAGTAGACTTGTCAGATCAGCACTGTGAATACATATAAAATATGACAAAAAGAGTTATGTGCACTAAGTGGACCGTTTTACATTCTACTAAAAAAAAATTCAACTTCTATGATTTTCTCTTATTAGTTTTTTTCTAACTGGAATAGATTAAAGATATATTTTATGTAAAACTTGAAAAGTAAAATAACAGAGAAAAGATAAAAGGGCACAATTTAGTAAAGAAAGAATCCTATTTTAAGTATGTGTACCTTACGGTTGTGGAATATGAATTTAGCCCAAGGCAGGCAAGACACAGGGCTGCCCAGGTACCGATCCTTCCCAGATATTCCCACTACTTATATGCAAGCGTGCAAGAGGACAGGCAAACAAAATTCTTTTGCTGATCGGAATTGACTCGTTTGAAACAGGTAATTTGTGCATATTCTAAGACTTTTATCCCTAATGTTAATAAAAACGTTACGTTACCAAGCCTCGTGTAATTTTAAATTGACATTTGTACTTTTGTGTATATTATATTTCATTAATACAGTATTGATTTTGCAAAAATGTTTGTGAACAATAAATTTGCATTAATTTAAATCTTTTCTCTTATTATTTTCAGTGTAACAAGAGGTATTATTATTGCTTTAAAATAAGTTATTAGCTAAGTACTTTAATACCTAAGTAAAAACTACGAATACTCTTATGTGCAAATCAAATCGAATTCTATTGATCCAGTTTGAAAATTTTGTTTCACGTTGATGCATCAAATGGAAAAAATTTTGCTTCATTGCACACACCGCTATAGGTAACACCAGATATCTTTGATAAATTTGATTGTAAATTGTGGATTTTGTTTGTTTTAGGATGTTGATTGGGATAAAGTGTCTGAAATTTTAGATCAGAACCGGCAACAAGCTACGGCTCTGGGATTCCCTCCGGGCACCCGAGGGTTGGTGTGTAATGGTCGTGTAATAGGTCCCCTTGATTCTGATGAACGATTCACACAAGATGACTTTAGCCTTTTGGAGCGCTTTACTGTATCGGCTCATGTTGACAAGATTTACACAGTGCTCAAAAAGAAAGCTGATGGTAAGTAATGATCAGCCTTTTAACGTATGAAAAAAATCAAACCATTACTTTTCCAGCCAACTGAATTCAAACTAAGAATTTAAATGGCAGCAATATCTGGTTAAGGCTAAACTGTGTAAGATTTATTATAATGATAGTGTTGAGCATAATACTGGTTTCCAAATTAGTTTTTGTTCAATTGGTTCACATTGCAGTTGTAGCCCGCCCATACACATACAGTGACTCACCAACCTACCCATACATTGTACAGTGGTACTGACCCACCCATCCGTCCATACACGTATAGCACATTGGCATTGAAAATAATTTATCCATACCCTTTTATTTGGTTGGTATTTGAAAATTATGTTCATTATCACAATTTAGTAATTGAATATAATGAACTTGTGAACAATGAATTTATAAATTGTTATCATAAATTGTGTACTACATATTTAGCAATTATATCCTTTAGTATATCTGTCCTGCTTGTTTTGTTTCAGAAAATGAAGTGACAAGTGATATGGTGATGAAGGTAGTTGCGCTGTTGGCTGCTCGGCCACAACTACGAAGCAGGTTTGAACTGCCAGATCTTGGAGAAGAGCACAGGTGAGAGACATTTTTATTGGAACACACTGATGCTCTCGCATTGCTTGTATAAGGAAAGCTAATAGTTTGTTCTATAAAATACAAAATAACCCATTTGTTCTGTTATTAAAAACTGTACACTTTTAATAAAAGAGAGGGAGGGAGATAAAGATAGAAAGATAATAAAGTTAAAGATCGTCTTACTTTACCAGGTGAAGTTAGAGCTAATAAGTCCTCTATAACCTAGGGACCAGTAGCTTAGTGGTGACTTCCGACCTGCCACCTTGGACCGGGCAGGTGGGCTGCGTGCAAGAACGGAATCGCTCAGACAGTCGCCCATCTAAGGGACAGCCATGCTCTATTTTGCTATATTCCGTTATCTTGCAATAACCCTAGAATCCTCCGGTCAAGGCCACTGGTAAGATAGAAAGAGAAAGAAGTTCTGTAGTTGCAACTTTAATGTATCTAGATTTTTCTCATATATGTAGATAACATAAGCATTATGTGTTTAGAATCATGGAAAGTATTGTAGGAATATTTCTCGACTCTCTTAGGCAGGTGAAAATAGAATTTGGTGTTCAGTTATTTCTTTTACATAATTAGGCATCTAAATTATTACTCAATGCATCTAAACAGATTAGTTGTTTATATTTGAATAAAATTCTGCAGAATTTGCAGAAAATGGTTATGAAATATACGCAGATAGTAATGTTGCTGCTGCAATGAATCTTTAAGCAACGAGAAACAAATGGCTGACTACTGGATGATCACATTTCTTGAAATGATAGCAATGGTGTGGTTATATTTTTAGCTCATAAGTTTATGACCAAGAATTATATGCAGAATATTGTCAATACTTGTTTTGTATAATTTTTGGGTCATAATAATTTTTAGTGTGTGGAAAAAGTTTAAATTCAACGTAATATTGGTTTATAGTGCCATAAAGTTGCCTGCAATCAATGGTGCTGAGCCTGCACTGGACATAGTAGTGGTAGTTGATCCTGTTTCTCGTGGCGCTCAGAAGGTGGGGCCAATACTATCAGTGCTGCAGCAAGCTACCAACTGTAACATTCGCATTTTCCTCAATTGTGTGGAAAAGAATTCTGACATGCCCCTTAAAAGGTAACCATTTTATTATGAAATGTTATAGTTACGGTATATAAACGTATTAACTAATGAGACTTCGCTATGGGGTGGTTCTCTACGCTTGCTTTCCCTTCCCTCGTGGTTCCCTCTAAACCATCACATCATTATAAAATCTCAACCTGCAGCCACTCTCCTAAATAACAAAGTTTGTTAGTCTATAAATCATATACTCTTCTTTAGAGGAATGTAAAGTAGTGCAATCATGTTAGAGTTACTAGAAATGGCCTTATATATTTCACAATCAAAACCAAATAATCCGAATTTCTGTGTCATGTTTATGTTTTTTGTATCAGAAATTTTAAATAAATAATTTAATTAAAGTAACGCCATTGTTACTCTTATAGAAAGAAGGAAACTTTGAGGGAAAGTTTCAACCTTTTAGGAATAGTGTTTCAAGAAATCCTCTCTTAGTGAAATCTCTCCTTTCAAAAGTTGAAATCTCTCCAAATTCATCAAAATCTGTTTATTTGTTTATGAGATTTCGTGATGAGTAAGTACATTTTTCAATTTCATATGTTAAGATTTACATATTTTATTTATTTCTATCTTTTACATATTTTATTATAATGCTATTAAATAAAACATGTGCTATACTGAACTTTTTATTTCAATAACACTGTACGTGTATGGGTGGGTGGGTGGGTCAATACCAGTGTACTTGTATGGTTGGGCGGGTGGGTCAATAACACTGTACGTGTATGGGTGGGCAGGCTTTAAAGGACTTTAAAGGAGGAGAGGGTATTTTCCTTCCCCTACACAGTTGAGTAATGTGAGTAAAGTAATGAAGTAATGAATAAAGCTATATAATGAAGGTATGATCTTGAATAATGCTGAAGTCCTTATTATATTATATACCACTATTGACCCCACCCGCCCACCCATACACGTACAGTGATATTGACCCACCCACCCACCCATACACGGTGGTATTGACCCACCCACCCACCCATACGCGGTGGTATTGACCCACCCATACCACCGTACGTGTATGGGTGGGTGGGTGGGTCAATACCACTATTTGTGTATGGGTGGGCGGGTGGGTCAATAACACCGTGTATGGGTGGGTGGGTGAGTCAATACCACCGTGTATGGGTGGGTGGTGGGTCAATACCACTGTACGTGTATGGGTGGGCGGGTGGGTTAATATCTCTGTACGTGTATGGGTAGGCGGGTGAGTCAATACCACTGTACGTGTATGGGTGGGCGGGTGAGTCAATGCCACTGTACGTGTGTGGGTGGACTGGTGGGTTAGTACCACTGTACGTGTATGGGTGGGCGGGCGAGTCAATACCACTGTACGTGTGTGGGTGGACTGGTGGGTTAGTACCACTGTAGTGTATGGGTGGGCGGGCGAGTCAATACCACTGTACATGTATGGGTGGGCGGGTGGGTCAATAACACTGTTCGTGTATGGCTGGGCGGGTGGGTCAATAACACTGTACGTGTATGGGTGGGCGGGTGGGTCAATAACACTGTACGTGTATGGGTGGGCGGGTGGGTCAGTACCACTGTACGTGTATGGGTGGGCAGGTGGGTCAGTACCACTGTGTGTGTATGGTCAGGTGGGTGGGTTAGTACCACCTAAGTGCATGGGTAGGTGAGTGGGCTAGCACCACCTTACATGTACGGAAAGGTATGCATGTACGTAAACCATCGTAATCCTGTGTATAGCGAATGTACATAGCCATCACGAAATCATAACTAGTAGCAGATTATTTAATGTTTACCCTGTTGTTTGATAATTACTTGCTGTTTAGGAGTTTTATGACTGTACGTGTATGGGTGAGCGGGTGGGTCCATACCAATGTGCTTGTATGGATATGCGGGTGGGTCAATACCACAGTAGGTGTATGGGGGGTCAGGTGGGTCAATACCTCTGTACGTGTAAGGGAGGGTCAGGTGGGTGAATACAACTGTACGTGTATGGGTGGTCAGGTTGGTCAATACCTCTATACGTGTATGGGTGGTCAGGTGGGTGAATACGACTGTACGTGTATGGGTGGTCAGGTGGGTGAATACCTCTGTACGTGTATGGGAGGGTCAGGTGGGTGAATACGACTGTACGAGTTTGGGTGGGTGAATACGACTGTACGTGTATGGGTGGTCAGGTGGGTCAATACCTCTGTACGTGTTTGGGTGGGTGGGTGGGAAATAAAACATTGTATGTGTATGGGTGGGCGGGTGGGTTAATGCCATTGTATGTGTATGGGTAGGTGGGTAGGTCAATGCCATTGTATGTGAATGGGTGGGCGGGTGGGTCAATACAATTGTATGTGTATGAGTGGTCGGGGTGGGTCAATACTGCTGTACGTTTGTGGGTGGGCGGGTGGGTGAATACCACTGTATGTGTATGGGTGGGCGAGTGGGTCAATGTCACGTATATTATGGTTACCGGTTGGATCTATATTCATGTTCAGGTACCAGAAGATTCAACGTGGTTTTACCTAAGTTCGATGAGTAAGCGACTATTCCTAAAAACAGCAGGGAGTCAATGAGTGTCATATTTATAGTGTCATATGTCATATTTAATTCAGTACCACTGTTCGTGTATGGGCGGGCGGGAGGGCCAATACCAATGTTTGTGTATGGTCGGGCGGGTGGGTCAATACCAATGTTTGTGTATGGGTGGGCGGGTGGGTCAATATCAATGTTCGTGTATGGGCGGGCGGGTGGGTCAATACCAATGTTCGTGTATGGGCGGGAAGGTCAATACCAATGTTTTTGGGCGGGCGGGCGGGGGTGGGTTAAAAAATAATTAATGTAATTTATTTGAATAATTCTTTATACAGGAGACTTTGAAACACAAGTGTCGTTTCACTGATTAGTCGTGTGAAACATCAGTTCACAAAAGGCTATTTACCCAGGTGGAGTAACGAGATCTACACAGTGTGGAGAGTTCAGCCTACAAAACCAGTCACATATATTTTACAAGACGACAACAGGCTTATTAAATTGAAAGGCGGATTCTATCAAGAAGAATTAAGTAAAACCAAATACGACGAAGTTTATTTAATAGAAAAAATTGTCAGAAAAAAAGGTGACCTCCTTTCAATTTACAATTGTACATGGTACTGACCACTGTACAATTGTACATTACCACTGTACTTGTATGATACCGGGTGGGTCATTACTACTGTACGTGTATGGGTGGGTGGGTGGGTCATTACTACTGTACGTGTATGGGTGGGCGGGAGGGTCATTACTATCTGAACGTGTATGGGTGGGTGGGTGGGTCATTACTACTTTTATTAATATTAAGCTGAGGTTTATAATTAACATTAATATTAAGCTGAGGTGGCACGCAATGCAATCCGACACACCACAATATTAGAGAGAAAAAGAACATTATTTTTATTTACCTTTCCAATTTATTAGGTATAAGTTTTGCAGAGAATAATTAACTTTCTGCCAAACTTTAACAAAAACTTTGAAATATAAAACACTGACAATTACGGTACAATAGTACAGTAATCTACCGCTCATTGTCACGACCACTGTACGGTATCAATATCACTGTACGTGTATGGGTGGGCGGGTAGGTCAATACCACTGTACGTGTATGGTTGAGTGGGTGGGTCAATACCACTGCACGTGTGTGAGTGGGCAGGTGGGTCAATACCACCAAATATAGTTTTGAGGTCTATATGAGTGCCACTGAAACTACAAATCCCAAGTGTGTACCACATAGAGTGCAGCTATGGTCTGTGTGAGTAGGTGAAGCCAACGAGACTTCAAACCCGAAGTGTGTACCACATACTGTGTAGCTATGGTCTCTATGTGAGTGGGTGAGAGCACTCACCCATACACTGTACGTGTATGGGTGGGCGGGTGGGTCAATACCACTGTACGTGTATGGGTGGGTCAATACCACTGTACGTGTTTGGGTGGGCGGGTGGGTTAATGACACTGTATGTCTATGTGTGGCCCCTCCCCATATAAATATAATTATGTTAAGTTGAATAATGTACCACTGTACGTGTATGGGTGGGCGGGTGGGTCAATACCACTGTACGTGTATGGGTGGGCGGGTGGGTCCATACCACTGTACGTGTATGGGTGGGCAGGTGAGTCAATACCACAGTGCGTATATATTTATTCATTACCACTGTACGTGTATGGGTGGGTGAGTCATTACCACTGTACATGTATGGGTGGGCGGGTGGGTTATGTAAATATGTTTGTGTTAGTTTTATGATTTAAAATATTCGTTCGAATTGAGTAAAGTACATTTGCTCAATTGTTGTCAGTCCACGCCTGTAAAGTTTGTTAGTCTCGCTGTGTTATATTTATTTTGGTAGATATAACTGAAGTTTCATTCCTGTGTTGAGTGCTCCTTTTCAAAATATTATTTTCTAATGCATTACATTCATATCCACAATATACTTGGATATTCCAATATTTTATTTTGAAAGGTTTGGTCCTCCCTTTTCTGTTCATTATACATTTTTATTCTACTTAATGCTGGCTGAGATCAAGACTTGAAAGAGAAAAACTTAAGAAGGCACTGAACTCACTAAAAGGATTTATGAACAGGATTTAATGAATCATGGAAATTATATAAAGGAATATTTTTGAGGATACTGTTATACCGTAATGTTGATGTCAGTACTTTTTTTTTACTTTTGGTATTGTTACTCAATCAAATGTACGAGGCGTGTTTTTAAAGTAAGTATCGTTTTTAAATTACGTCGCTGCAGCCACCGTTTAGCGCATGCACGTCGTGTAGCCACATCTGTTGGGAAGCCACAGACGCCATTACGGACCATCCGATCGAATCTACATCTGTTTGCATGATTTTAAAATGACTCCACCTATTGAGAATTCCGCTGACTGCGAAGTGCGTGCTGTAATACGGTTTCTCTGTGCTCAAGGCTTCAAAGCAGTTAACATTCATCGCCAGATCAGTGAAGTGTATGGTGAGAACATTATGAGTGATGGAATGGTTCGGAAATGGGTTAGGGCCTTTAAAGATGGTCCTATGATGAGGAACGAAGTGGGCGACCTTCAGTCACCGATGATCTGATTAAAAAAGTGGACTGTAAAGTGAAAGAGAACAGACAATTCAGGATTTCGTCCTTAGCTGAAACGTTTCATGCTGTCTCAAGAAGTGTTCTTTACGAAATTGTGTCCGAATGTTTAAATTATCGGAAACTGTGCCAAATTCACGCTGGGTGCCAAAAATGTTGACTGATGAGCACAAAACCAAAAGAGTGGGCAGTGCATTGAGTTTTCTCGAGTGATACAGTAACGAGGGGGATGATTTTTTAAGCCATATTGTCACAGACGATGAAACATGGGTAGCCTACGTTACACCGGAATCAAAGCAGCAATCAATGGAATGGCGGCATTCATCATCCCCTAGGAAAGTGAAATTCAAACAAACAATTTCTCTCAGAAAATCATGTGCACTGTGTTTTGGGACAGAAAGGGTGTGTTGCTGGTCAATTTTTTGCCTCGCGGTGACACGATCAATGCAGCTGAGTACTGTGAGACTACAAAAACTGCGCCGCACAATTCAAAACAAAAGGCGTGGCATGCTGATTCAGGTGTCGTTTTGCTCCATGATAATGCCTGCCCACACACAGCAAATCAAACACAAGACCTTATCACTTCTTTTGGCTGGGAACAATTGGACCACCCTCCATACAGTCCTGATCTAGCGCCTAGCGACTACCATTTGTTTCTGCACTTGAAGATGCATCTAGCGGGGCAGCGCCATTTGGATAATGACGAAGTAAAAATGACTGAAGCAGCGGTTGTCTAATCTGGTTGCAACCATCTTTGACGATGGCATACAAAAGCTGGTCCCACGATACGATAAGTGCCTTAATATTAATGGGAATTATGTAGAGTAAAGTATGGATTTTCAAGTGAATAAATTATTTTTGGTTAAGATTTACTTTTTGTTTTTTTATATCAAAACGGTACTTACTTTAAAAACACGCCTCGTATGCTCAAGAGGTTTTTATGAACAGCCATAACAGAGGATGATATTTTTCTGACGTGGCGGTTTAGTGGCTAAGGCTTCGGACTGCAGAAGGCTAGGTCGAAGGTTCGAATCCCCTCTGAGCCAATGATCGGTACTTCACTTATTGAATAAAGTTCACAAACAGGCCTGCAGACCCATGTGAACTGGTGAGTGAAGTTAAAAAAAGGTTGTCTTTAGTATTAATATTTTGTTTACATTATACTGCATTGTTGAGATTATTGAGTTAATTTTTATTGTAAACTATACTTATTAAAGCCTACAAGAAAGGGAAGTTTATAAACTTGGTAATTTAGTTAGTTTATCCATCTATGAAAAATATATGTCTGTTTTTAATATTAAATGAGTAAAAAGTATATTAATAAATCTTACTTTCAAAAATGTTATTAAGGCCAGATAAAAAATAATAATGGAAAAAAAATATTAATTAAGCACATCAAGAAATTAAAAAAATAGTTACATGTCAAGAAAACACAAGGTGATCAATTTCAATAAACCCCGTTTAATATCATTATACCAAAGGCATTCACCAATCCTTCATGAATCTCTTTATTCAAGGATAGTATACATTGGTCATTGAATTCAATCATCCAATGTATGATGGCTACTTTCCATACAGTTACAGATGTTGTGCTGGTAAGATGTAGTTTTCAACTCGTGTTTTGGTGGAATCAATATGCAACTTTAGTAGATCTCACAAAAGCTTTTGATTCGATTTCTCATGAATTAATTGTAAGCAAATTTAATAGTTATGGAGTTAAAAATTCTGAGCTACAATTAATATCCTCTTACTTAAGTAATAGTAAACAAATGGTTGTAATAGATCAAGAACAATCTGATTTCAAAACAATTCAGGTTGGGGTCCCTCAAGGATCCGTATTGGGGCCTTTCCTTTTTATAGGCTTTCAAGGACTTGGGTATACTCACAGTGATGTCAATTTACATTACTGAGGTAATACTACTGGCCACCAGAGGGAATCTTATGAGGAACTGTGATATCCATGAACGTCAAACAAGACATGGCAATAACTTCAATCTGCCAGTCCACAGATCAGCTCTTTTCGCCAAGAAGCCATCCTATGCAGGTGCCAGGCTGTACAATATGCTACCAAGAGAACTAAAAAATCTCAGCCCTCAAGTTTTGAAGCAGAAAATGTTCAAGTGGCTTGTAGATAAATCTGTATACAGCGTAGAAGAATTTATGTCTATCACCAACGACTGATAGGAATTCTATGAACCTTTCAACTTTTAATTTTAACAATGTATTGACGCTATCTCTGTTCTTAACGAATATGAAAATAAAGTCTATTGTCTGTAGTTGCAGTAAACGATTTTGCATTCAATATGCCATGTAAAGCTGTGTTATATGCCGATGACACCACTCTTTTGAATCAAAGTAAAGATTTGAAAGGTTTATTATTAGAAGAAAATAATTCAATGATAGCAGCTCAGGAATGGTTCAAAGTTAGTGGGTTACTTGTTAACAGTAGTAAGACTGAAAATATTGTCTTTTCATTAAATAAATTGATAAATGAAGGTACTAAACCCATAAAACTATTATGATTATATTTAGATAGTAGACTCATTTGCGAATGTCAAATTAATCAATTGTGTGTAAAATTATCTAGAGTTACATATTTATTAAGAAAATTAAAAAATTGTGTTAGTTCCTCAATGTTAGTCGCAGCCTATTATGCATTCTTTAATTCCCATTTATTATATGGAATAACTTTGGGGCAATAGCTCACAATCACAAAAATTATTCATATGGCAAAAAAAGCTATTAGGGTCATGGCAAACATTCCAGATAGAGTCATGTGTTCCTCATTTTAAAGAATTTCAGATAATGACTCTTCCGTGTATGTACATAAATTTTAGCTTAATTAGTGTTAAGGAAAACTTAAGTAATTTTAATTTTAGAAGTGAATTTCACCAATATCATACTAGACAAAACCATTTAATTAATTGTATTACTTAAAAACTAGAAAAATCAAAAAAACCACATGTTTATGAAAACCAAACTTTTTAATAAATTGCCAAAAGAAGCCTGGTCTGTAAACCTTAGTAGATTTAAACTCATTTTGTAAAAATAGTTAAAAGAAAATGCTTTTTATGCTGTTAGTGATTTTTTGGTCTGTGATATTAGTACATTAAGATTTTAACTATATTTTATATGTTATTTTGTATTTTAACTGTATTTTTTATGTATTTGTGTTTGTTTATTTATTTTAATATAAATTTGTATGTATGTATACATTTATACTGTACAGACTTCAAGAACAATTATTTCAATTTTAAACTATGGTACGAGTATTCCAATATTTAAATTTTACATTTCATATACTTATTTTGCATAATATAAATATGTAATGTTTATGGTACTATATTTTGACTTTGTCTATTGCCATGTGTTTAATGACAGTAAAATTCTTCATTCTTGATTCTGTTCTACGTGTAACAAGGAAGAGTCATAACACTATACATGTGTGGGAGGAAGGGAAGGTCAATACAGTGCAACCTCGTTAAGTCGGATTAGGCGGGACTGCGGCCGATCCGACATAACGAAAATCCAGGTTAAACAGAGATTGGTGAAAAATCAAGAACAACATAGTACAAACATTACAAAACTTAAATTAATGTAGAAATAACATTAATACGCATTACTATCAAGTGAATAAACAAAAATACAGTATGTATACAGTTTAATTCTTTTCAAAGAATTTTGTTAGTTTGAGTTGCGTCAGCTTAGCGATGCCCGTTTCCGTGCTGTGCGGTCTCGCATCCTCTTTAACATTACAAGCTCGGCTGGTGTTGTCTCTTCTGTTGTTCGAAATACAACATTAACTCGTCCAAATTATTTGCTGCGTCTGCATGGCTTATAATTTCAAGGTTGTCAGGGTTCTCTTTGCCAGTATCGTCCTTGTTTTCTGAATTGTGATCGCAACAAGTCACAATAATTTGGTCATCGGTAAGATTACCGTAGCCTCCATCGTTGTCAGCTTCCAACCAACTTTCAGTATCGTTAATGTCAACTTCTGAGCACTCATTGACATCTTTAATCATCCCTAACAACTCTTGAGGCTGCACTTCGTTTTCTGTGTCTTTTTCCACGGGTTTA
This sequence comes from Stictocephala bisonia, assembly GCA_035578905.1. Taxonomy (NCBI): domain Eukaryota; kingdom Metazoa; phylum Arthropoda; class Insecta; order Hemiptera; family Membracidae; genus Stictocephala; species Stictocephala bisonia. The sequence continues at coordinate 48,718 of JAQJVL010003386.1, forward strand.
ATCTGGTTCTCTGGCAAGTCACACACCTTAGGCCATAGCTTCTTCCATGATTTTATAAGCGTGCTTCTACCAACTTGTTCCCATGACTCGGAGACCATGTACAAAAATGTTTTGACATTAAAAGATTTTAGAATGTCCACAACACCCTGACCATCCCCTTCAATTATTTGGCCTAACATATGACACCTGTAGACACGTTTGATGGTTTCCAAAACACCTTGATCCATTGGCTGAATCAGCGATGTTACATTAGGTGGTAAATATTTTACCGTGATGTCCCCTTTGACAAGTGATTCAGCAGCTGGATGAGTAGGGGCGTTGTCAATAAGCAGGACCGCTTTGACAGGCAATCCACAATCTTTTAAGTATTTTGTGACTCTGGGAACAAAGCAGTTAAAGAACCAGTCTTTAAAAATAGCGCTGTCCATCCACACACTCTTTTGGGATTGATACATTACTGGTAATGACTCACGATTCAACATTCTTTAAAGCTCTGGGGTTCTTTGATTTTCCTATTAGGAGTAGGGGAAATTTATGGTTGCCTGACGCATTGCTGCAAGCCATTATGGTAAGGCGATCCTTGCTTTTCTTGAACCCCTTTGCCGAATCGTCTATTTTCATAGCCAGCGTTTTACTTGGTAACATACGGTAAAACAAAACAGTCTCATCCGCATTATAAATCTGTTCTGCTGATAAATTCTCTTTTTTTTACAAAATGTTCAAATTCGTTCTTGAATTTATCAGCCGCTTCAGAATTGCCAGACAAGCTTTCGCCAGTCACAGTAAGTTGGTGAATCCCGTGGCGTTTCTTCCACCTATCTAGCCAGCCTTGACTGGCTTGTAAAATTTGGATCACTATCTGGCAAATTTTTATTTAAAGTGAGAGCTTTTGTTGTATAATGGGATCCAGGACAATGGTAAACCACGGCCCCTTTCTGCACAAAACCAAACAAACAATGCTTTGCCCAGTGTTTCATTTTTAGCTTTTTTGGCTTTGTATCGACTGTCTAAACTATCTTTAGAAATCATTTTAAAACAAAAATCTTCTATGTTCTTCCTATTTTTCTTCCAGCCTGAGACTGTAGAAGTTCCAAAACCATAATAACTAGCAATTGATTTTAATGGCTCACCTTTATCAATTCTTCCTAAAGATTCAAGCCGTTTATCCATTGTAACAACAACATTTTTGCGTTTTGTTGCCATTGTTTGAAAGCACAGAACTTTACAGTACAAGCAGACTATTACACAATAGAAACAACTACAGTAAATTACACAACAAACACAAATACAGTACAGTACATACACAACGAACACAATATACAGAACAAATACACAACAGAGAAAAGACAACACACTGGCGTTATAAATGAACTTGCACTATTGAGGAATAACAAATGATTCGTACAACGTTAGTAAGTAGCGACTGCACTGAACACTACCAGTGCGTGCGTAGGCTATTCACTGCTGTCATAGCGGCTGACTCACCATGTTCTGCGAACTGTCTATAAACATCGGTCCTACTATCCCACGCTCGGTATGCTAGACGGCCGAGCCGGGTTACCCAGACTTCCGACTTAAAGGGGGCCGACTTAACGAGGTTGCACTGTACCACCATTTTATGTTTGTGGTTTAGACCAAGAGTTGTGTTGTGTGTACTAAATCTTGTTGGCTATGTCGTAAACCTGAGTATTAAAAAAACAATGGCACTAATTATCTGACATTTGGAACATAAAAGTATTTGATTGATCATAATTTATATCAGCTTGATTGGTGTAGAATATCCGATAATTGACAATCGACAAATACCTTGAATATAGTGTATTCTTAGAGAACAGTTATGGGGTCGAAAGTAAATTGTCATACTAACAAAATGTTTACTTTATGTTCTATGGATAGCATCTTCACCACATTTGGAATTCTTCAATGGAGTAGGAGGGCCTGTTCACAAGCCACTTGCATAGTTGTTTTTTTACGTGACCCCTGACCAGAATAGTGGTGGGAGAAGTAATGAACAAGTCCCTGTTATCAGATATATGCTAGCTTGCTATGTCAAAACGGGAGCTCGTTGGAGACCTTAATTTATGGACAACCCTCATAGATTAGACAGAATACGTAAATACAATATTAACTTTATTTCTTCTGGTAAGATGTTGGAGAGTCCGGTCCCGTTGTAGGATGGTTGCTTTCAAAAGATGCCAATTTGAATGAAGGTAGTGCATATTTCCTGGCTTTCATTGTGTTGTGCATATGAATTTCACAGCCCCTTGGCAGATTTTCCCTGTGTGCATGCGTTACACTTTCTACAATGTAGAGTCCAATCATTGATATAATTTTGAGCTCTCTGAAGATTGGTTGATAAGAGTCCTATGGGCCAAGATCCCCTGTAATTTGTTTAGTTTTTTCTAGATAGTAAATACTCTTTGCATGTTTTTCTGGGATGAGCTACCTCACATATTCTTACTTACATTCTTACATTCTTACATGTATCTAATTGAGTCCCATATCTAATATGGGACTCAAACATAGAAAAGTATGCAGTTCTTGTCACTTCTTCATTACAGATGCATTTCAGTCTCCTAAGGACATAGGGTGCCAACCTCAGCTTTCCGCATAGTTCATCCATTTTTCTTCTCAAGAAGAGGTTGTCATTAATGCATATTCCTAAGTATTTAATTACCTCTTCTCTGATAACTTTTGGGAACTCTGTAAGATCTTTTTTCTACCAACAATCAACTGTTTGCTTTTTCTTTCATTTAATGTTAAATCTTATTACCTGGCTATATACATACAGTAGTATTGACCCACCCGCCTCCCCCATACACGTACAGTGCTATTGGGATTATTTCCAGTTCAGAAGGTGTTTTTAGTGCTTCATTAAGAGTACAGTGTCGTCCGCAAACATGAGAGTCTTACAATGGTTATTTAGATAATTTAGGAGATCACTGACAATAATAAACAGAAGGGATTCAAGTACAGAGCCCTGGGGATTTTTCTGTTTTGCCGTTAGGTGTTTAGAATGGTAGGTAGAATATGTTCAAAATATATAAAGACATTAAAAGTACTTATTTAAGTCAAGTTGGATATACATTTGACAATCCCTAGATATCAAGAGAATTAATTCAAGAGCAAAAGAATCACCATTTATGATTGCAGTAAAAATGAGATAGTTATTATAATATTCATAACCTTGAATTAAGGGAAGAAAGGGAATAGAATCTTATCAGTTTGTAAATATCAAACATCATCAATTATTTAGGTCAGGGGTTCTCAAACTGTGAGGTGTAACCCCCAAGGAGGCGTGAAGACTGTATAGGGGGCGCGAGAAACTTGGGAAAATTAATATTGAATTGGCAAGGCAGAAAAATAAAACAGTGCTTTTGACTATGAAAAATGCAGCTAATTAGGAATTGTATATTGAATATTACAGACCGCCGTTTCGTTAAAAATAAAGATAGATTATCCCTATAGCTTACAATTTAAGGCTTATAACATTATTGTCATTACATACAATATTACATACACAGGACCCTATACAAAATGTTTTAATATGTACTTTAATGAAAAATTTTAAGTAAATACAAACACATTATAAAAACCTTTTAACTTTTATTCAAAACATTATTGTAATACGAGGGTTATCCAGAAAGTAACTGCCGTTTGTTCATAGCGCGAGAAGTAGTGGGGGTAGCGCCGCCATACTGACATCGGCGCGCGCAGCAGCTCAGTACGCTTCTAACTGTGCAAGGTGTAGCATCGTACGATCACGCCTAGTCCAATTATAGCCTTAAAACATGAGTGTTGCGATAGAAAATCCCGCCAAGTGTGAAGTACGTAGTGTTATACGATTTCTTTTGGCAAAAAATCACTCAGCAGCCGAAATTCATTGTGAATTGTGTGCCGTTTATGGCCCAAAAATTATGAGTGAAGGTGTAGTTCGTCAGTGGGTACGTTGTTTTAAAAATGGTTAAAACAAACATTCACGATGAAGAAAGGTAGTGGTAGGCCTTCTCTTGTCAGTAATGACCTTCTGAGCAAAGTGAACGAAAAGGTTCGTGAGAATCGTCGATTCACGATCTCAGAACTTTCTGACCACTTTCCTGAAGTTTCTCGAAGCCTCTTACACGAGATGGTGAAAGAAAAACTGGGGCACCACAAGTTTTGTGCTCGTTGCGTACAACAGTGACGAAGAGCTACCAAACGCAGTGACAGGTTGGTTCCACTCACAGGTGGCAGATTTTTATAAGGAGGGATAAGACATAATGCTTAAATCGATTTGGTGACCATGTGGAAAAATAAAGTAAAGTTGTAGTTTTAAGATGTATATAATAAAATTGTTCTATCTTCATTGGATTAATTTTTTTATTTCAAAACGGAGGTTACTTTCTGGATTACTCTCGTAATTAAATTATGAGGGGGGGGCACTAGTCTGTAGTATGGTGGGAGAGCTTGGCCTGAAAAGTTTGGGAACCCCTGATTTAGGGAAATAAAAATTATTTATATTGTTATCACTGTTGCCCTACTGTTGAAAGTTAAATAATTAAGGTGTAACAAAAGACTTTCTTGTTACAGTTTCTACCGATATGTGTTGGAATCTGAAGTAACATTCACACATGAAGGCCGCTTGGCTCCTGGCCCTATGGCTCGGTTCTCAAACATGCCTCCAGCACCTCTTCTCACTCAGAACATGCATGTACCTGACAACTGGATTGTGGAGGCAGTAGCTAGCCCTTATGACTTGGACAACATTCGTTTGGAGGAAGTTGAGAGCGTAGTACACAGGTTAGTTAACTTTATAATTAAGGTAATTTGATGTTAGACCTATGAAGGTTTTAAACAGAATGAAGGGAAGTGAAATATGCAGAAATTAATTTGATGACGGTTGAAGTTGATTATAGGGAATTATTGATTGTGCCTCTTTTTAAGAAGCTCGTAGACACATTTTCAGAGTAACCGGGACATACCACTTATTTGTTCCAGTGGAAAAGGTGGATGAAATGAAAATGAAATGAAATGAAAATTGTCTTTATTAGGTGGAGTTAGGACTATTAAGTCCTCTCTTCCACTCAACCTTATTTCCAAAAATATGTTGTTTTTTTTTAACTATATGAAATATATACAGTAATTTCTACAGTTTCTTAAATATCTACTTGTATATCCTAAAACAAAAACAATAACTTATATCTAACATTCTATTGATAAAAATGGCAAATTCTATTCTATTCTATTGGCAAAATGGTAGATGAAGAGATATTGGAGATAAGGTTCAGATAAAGCATAAAAACCACAAGGTAGAATAGCATAGTTTTATAGAAGGAGCTGTGTGATTTGTATTTGTACAGTAGTGCGTCAGCTACAGGAGAAGCATTATGATTGTAGGAAGAATACAGTGGAAACCTTTATGGATATGCAAAAGGATTATTATAATTTGAGTAAGTTTAAAGAATGGAGTATCACTCTTATGTATGTAGTAAGAGTTTTATGGTAGTGGCTGGATGGGGGGAGAAAAGGAGGATACATTACAAGCTGATTGAAGAGCTGATGAATTAATAGCTTCAAGAAAAACTGATCAACGCATCATGCTTTTGTTAGAAAAATAATTTTCATTGAATTATCTTTGAAATATCTCCATTAAAGTTAGATTATCAAAATGCAATTCGATTTATTCTCTATTTGCATGAAATAATTAAATAAGATTTATTTTTTGAAATATTTATGTTATACAAATGAGTTGTAACACTTTACTGTGAATCCCGTAGTTTTACAGGATCGATGTTTTAATTTTGTTAAATAGCCTATTGAGTATTAATATGGAGTCTGGTACTCTAAATAGTCTCTAGTGATGTTAGTGAGCCGTTTCACCGCTAGAATGTGCACACTGTACTGTTTTTAGCCAGAATGATTGAGTTGTAGCTGCTATACTGCACTGCTTTTGTCTGCACGTTTCAGAACCATAGTTAAGTGAGTGGACTCTATTGCAAAGTGTAAATAGAGCCTATAAATAAAAAACAAGTATTTTATTAGTACTTAATTTACTTAGTTTTGTATGGATAGGCCAATAAGATTATGTTCAAAATTATTTTGTATGCTCAATTACCCTTGGTTTGATTTTTTTTGTAAAACACTATTACTAAAAAAACTTACATTATGAGTTGAAAAATAAATTGTGATTTTTAATTGAATACTGATAAAAAGAAGAAGAAATATAGAATCCAGACATGTTAGTAGAACTTTTCTATGTTTAATGGTTTTAAATCTGAATTTTTAAAAAGTACCAAAAATGGTCAGCATTCTTCAAATGGCTTCCTTATTTAGGACCAGCACTCAATGTGTTAATAGGTTCTTACTCCATGAAAGTTTACTTACTAATTCATATGAAATATACAATGAAGATGCCTACAACTCTAAAATAAAAAAAGTCAAATATTAAAAAAAAAGACACTGAATGTTTCAAAAGAAACATGAGTGGGGCACCAGGTTAAAGGTACTTGAATATAAATAAATATACATACAATTTTAGAAAATACAAAATACATGATCCCACGCAAAAACAGAAAACATATGGAATATGCTATTCATTATATATGTAAGAGTAAGAATAAGTAAGAAATTATCATTTGATTTGAAATGGTCATTAATTGCCAATTTTTATTACCTTATATATATATTATATATATAAATAAATATATATATAAAATAAATATATATATATATGAATTAGCCTCTTACTCCTTAAACAGAATGTCTGGAATGTCATTTACTGGAGACATCCATTCTCATAATATGAGAAACAAAAATAAATTGAATTTGGCACACTATCGACTGAGCAAAAATTTTGTTAGCCACACTATTTTGTTAAAAAAAGTATAATAAGCTTAGTAATGCTATAGAAAAACAGCTGCCTTGTAGATTTTATAATGTTTTAAATAGAAGGCTACAAAATAACCCCTTTTATAGTTTAAACAATTTTTTAGAGTAACGTTACATGTTTAGAATTGTGTTAATTTATTGTATCCATAAGTACCTTATGGTATTTTATTTGACTTTTTGTCATGTGTAATTTTTATTTTAATTACTTAAAAATGTTGTAATTATAACTTTATCAAGGATGATGATATCTATATCTATTGTATTATTTTGTATCATTAACTTAACTAGTAGAATAAAGGGTTCTACCCTGTTTTATGTTTGTTTGTTTTTTTATTTGTTTGTTTATAAGACGCCGATCGTCAAGATATGGGCGAATATGGATTTCGAATGAGTGTGATGAGTGTAGATAAGCGAATGAAGTCATTGTTACAAACTAAGGCCGACCATTCCTTAGAAAGTGTCATTAATTAATAGCCCAATGAAAAATGAACAGCCGGTGATTATCAGCTGATCCTTCTCAAAATGTATTGACTCTGATTGCGATCGAACTGAAGAATCTTAGCACATGAAGCTGGGATTGAACCAACTCCGCTACCGACCAATTATAATGTTAATTTTAATGCATGTATTTGTCAAAGACAATTTAGAATTTTGAATGAAAATGATTTTAATATCAAGGCAAGGTTAGGATCACTTCTCTTACACTTAACCTCTTAGAGAACATACAATATTATTTACAGTGAATATATCTGAAGAGTTTAATATGTTCAATTCTTCTGAGTTCACTATTTATATGTCAGTTAGTTTTTATTAAGTATCTTCAGAGCACAATTGTTGGAATATTGCTGTGAACAAAACTACAGGTGTAAAACCTTAACATTATTAGCATTCGCACTTTCTTGAGTTAGACACTGATAATGGTAACTTAGTTACTGAAAGGCCTTACGTAGTAAAAATTTAATTTTACTGGATTGTGATGAGTGCTACCATATATTTTATTAAATGATATAATTGATTATGAGATTTACCTTTACACACATATAATAATTTTGACAAAATGCCTTACAGCTATGCTCTGCGCTCCTCCACTATTTTGTAAATTTTTTTACATAAAAAGAAAAGGCTGATTTCTTTTTTATCTTACTCAACCCTTTCCCCCTAGTCGGCCTAGACTATTGATATGTGAGGGAAACTTATTCAAACAGAGTAAAGGGGAGAATCAGTACAGTACAAGGTGAATATTTCTGATAAAAACTTCCAGTCAAGCCAAGGATTCTAACTTGCACCGTATGTCAAGCTCAAAGTTCTGATAACTTAGAGACTGCTCAGCTACCGAATCTCTCAAACTAAATGTTACTGTTATTTTATCTACATTTTACCAGCATTGACTATAGAGTTTTCCATTTTCTTACATACTCTCTGTAATAAGATAAACTTAAACCCAACTTTAGGGACATCAATTATATTGTCCGGTATGCAATCCATTAATACCAAACATCGGTGTTTGTGCTTTTGTAACAATAGTGAAAATATAACCTAAAAATATGCAAATTAATTTTCTCTTTGTCTGCTTCAGTCAGTTTGAGTTGGAGTTTTTGCTACTGGAGGGCCACTGCTTTGAATCAACCATGGGCAACCCGCCACGAGGTCTCCAGATTACACTGGGTACAGAGTCTGAGCCTGTGCAAGTCGACACTATTGTTATGGCCAATCTAGGCTACTTTCAACTTAAGGTTACTATTGTTTTCAATTACTACTTTGTTTATACATAGTTTTGTGATCAAACAAAGCAAGCAACACTGGTGGGCCATGGGTTTGTCATATTATCAATTGATGTGCAGTTTTCTTGCTCTCCCCCAAATTATTGTACTTGTGCATTAGACAAAAATTGTACTACAATGAAGATCAATGTGTAATTCATGTTGTGACACAAAGATCGGGCACTTTGCACAGTAATATTTCTTTGCATGGATGGTCACAAAATAAGAAACAAGTCTTATAATTACAATTAATTAGTGATGGTCAGACCAGACTTGTAGACTACTGAAACCCCTCTGTTCACACTGTTATCTAAATTTGATGGGTGGCTGGTCATCAAAACTGAAACAGTGCTTATGTATGATTATAAATATAATATTTATATATTATTATATATATTTTAAATTATTTAAGCGACATCCTGACTCGCTGCACTCCTGCCTTGCTTATCCTTCAAACTCGGTGATTTATTCATAAACTCACTCATGGATCTTGTCATCCTGAATATATTTTAAGCATCATGCATTTGCTAGTGATAGCAGCAGATATTAACATATGACATTAATTCCGGTGGATTCCTTAGTACTGATCAAGTATACATACTCATTTGTTTTATAAATATATATTGCCAATAGATCTGTCAACAACACATATTTTAAACTAACCCATGTTGAATTCTGAAGCAGTAAAAATTCTTTAATATTATCTGCTTCCCCATAATAATATAATCTTACAAAAATCTGTTTAGTATTTTTAGCTGGTAGTTTTGTAACAGAAGCTCTTTATAAAGATGACAATACAGGGTATCTATTGATCACAGTAAACATGAATATCACTGAAAAGTCATAATTTTAATGAAGACAAACAGCAGAAGTCTCTGAAAAGTTACATATTTTAAGTAAATATACACAGATTTTTAGTGCAGTAGAGCAGCATTTAGTCAGGAAATGTCTTCAAAATCAATACTAAAATCTGTGATACAATATGGTATTCTATGCAAATATTAAATTATTGATTAATGCACCTTGTGAGAGAGACCTATATGACAAGATTACACTTGGCAAATATGTAATTAATTATAAACAAATGGATACAGAGAATTCTACAAAAAGCTGAGTTACTAATATGTTACTGGCTTAACCCTAGATCCGGCATTTTACGAAATTTCGTACAATTTTTTCGTCATGAAACTAGCATTTGACGAATTTTCGTACAATTGCAGCGTCGGAGATTTACCATATTTATAATGCGCAAAAATCCAAGCTACTTCGATGTTTTTATACTCTTATGTATTCAGCGTGAACAGACAATTCCAGTGGTATGCAAAAAACGCACATGCACCTATCGCGTTATTTTTAAACCCCCTCCCCCTCAATCCCCTCGAAGCGCCCCCTCGAGAGCGTGGTGTACGACGGACCCCCCCTCCGAAAGCCTTCACTTGAATTACAGATGGCCCCGCGCGATCTTTTATCGCCTCAAAAAAACTTTTTTAAAAGTGACGTCTATAGGAATTTGGGTTTTCTATTTACCTAAACAATAATGTGCCTCTTGAGAAACATTTTTTTTATGAATCGCAGCTAAATCAGTAAAATTATTTCCCCCTCTTTGTCTGTACCTTACGGGCCCCACTGAATGGAATATACGTCAAGCCGCTGACTAAATAAAAAAAAATAAATAAAATTATTGTACGATGTAAGTATTGCGTGTTTTGTTTCCGCCAAAATACATGATTTTTTGTGATTGATTCTTAGGATTTATAATATCAAGACAGTTTTTGGTTTAAAAGTGAAACTGACCGCATATTTTAAAATGAGTCGGAAAAAAAGGGGAAATGAGATGTTAGGACGACGTATTTCGAAAAAAATGTATCCCCGATTAAGAAGATACTGAACGCCTAACCTTCAAAACTACGGAAAATGATGTTTCTCATTCGGCGATGCTGACAAAATTGTCTAAAAAATATAATAAAAAAAAAATTGGCCTATGTATATAAAAATTTAACTATGTTGTTATTTTGAAATTTAATTTTTTTAAAGTTAAATAAGCTTTAAAATGATATATAAAATTTTTCTATTTATTTTTAAAACTACGTTTTAAAAAAACACGTTACGGAAACGTGATCAAGCGGTTAGGCGGGGCCCGAAAAAATACTGCCCAGCAGCGTCATGGTCGCGTGGCGGGAATTTAAAAAGGGAGAGGGTTTAAAACGTAGTGAAAGTTGAAGAAGGAACCAGTCTCGCCATTTTTGTTTTTGTTTAGTCTGCGTTAAAAATTTATAAAAAATAATTTTACTTAAAACCATATAAAATATAATTTCTGAAAATAGATGAAAATAAAACATTTTGGCTATCTCACATTTCTTTTTATCATCACAACATTGATCATAGGGGTGGTTCCCCTCAATTTTCCGCGTTTTCCCTAAAAAATTTACAAATATTTCATAACTAAAAAAGAAAAAAAAATGTTTATAGGTTATGAATTATATATTATATGATAGCCACATTCTTGTGAACAGTTTGATACCACGCAATTGTACCTTTTATTGTAATATATATTTTTTATGAATTTTATAAAACATCACTGCAAAATCACCAAAAATGACCCGCCATTTTGGGCAAAAATGACTGCCGGATCGAGGGTTAAAAAAACTGTTAAAATTAAGGTACCTTTCCTGTATCTCATAGTGAAAAGACGGACAACCATTACAGGTCTTGCCAACAGAAAATTATTGTATTTATACAATTTTATGTGGTATCTGCTTCTGTAGGGGATATATGAGGTCATGGAAGTAGGCATGAAGTAGACATCTGGTGTATAAAAGATATGTTGAATAGTAATAAATGAGTGAAATTATAGCAGAAAATGTTTCAAAAAACTTATTCAAGGAAAAAAGATAGTTTTGAAGGAAAATAAAAAATAGAAGGCGAGAAAGTTGTAACTAAAAATAAAACTGCAGTTGAGATTAATGTTATTAGAAAAGTCTCAGAAAATGTGTAAAAAAGATTAAGAATAATAGATTTAATTTGTAAATATGAAGTGTGTAAACTAATTTAATAAAAGTAGATTTAACATTTTTAAAAGTTTAAAATTCACGTTACATCACTATTATATTTTTTAAGCTTATATTACTTTTGATCTAGATCTTAATACAAATTAAATATAATTGAGAAAAAATATATACCTTGTTCAATCACTTTTATTTCATATACACATATACACATCAAATTAAATGCACTTAAGTTCTTACATTAATTTTTAGCTGTTAGAAACTGACTCTTTTGTTATTTAGTACTTATGTTTGAAATATTTTTTTCAATCGTTCATAGCTAAACAACATTTCTAGAACAGTCTTTAACCATTCAGCAAGCTAGGATTATTTATTAGACCACTTTTTTCTGAATGATTTGTACCTTGATTAAAAATACTTTATTACAGGCAAACCCCGGTGCTTGGTTACTGAGACTCAGACAAGGGCGCTCTGCTGATATTTTTGACATTACCAGGTAACTTGTCTATGTTATTCTTGAACATTTAGCTAATATTATTACTATTATTACTAATATTATTGATATTTCATTATTTGACCCCACTTTAAATGGCTATCCAAGTATGTACCTAACAACTTTCCACTCTTAACTATATTATCTTAAGGCTATTATTATGATTAAGCTCACTACCGACTGCGAATCTTTAAGAAAATAGTATCATTTGGATTTTTCCTCATTTAAAAGAAATCCATTGGATGCAAACCACGCGAAGGCAACTTTTAAATTTGATCATTCAAGTACACTAATGATTGCCGAAAATCGAGATTCAGGATCCAGGATATTCTTTTACACGTTAACCCTCTGAGTGCTGATCGTACGATTTCTTATGATTTTGCAATGCTGTTGTTTTCTTGCGATTTTAGTGATTTCTACTACCGATATCACAATGAATCAAATAATACTCCATTCTAGAACTTGTTGTAATAGTATGGTACCTTTTATTTGGTGAAAAACAGGTGTCATATTTATTTTCGTTTTGATGTGACAACAGCTGCGCACACGTGATGTTTATGTTTGCTAATAACTATGAACCACTATTTAGATTGTAGTGATGCCATAGTATATACTTATCTGTTATAACATAACATGTTTTTTTTAATACAACAGAAGTCACCGAAATGGCTCGGCACTTGAGCGGGATTTGTTAATTTGGCACTTGGAGGGTTAAGATGTCAAAATACATTTATGTTATGACATTTGTTCGTTTCATGTCACCCAAGTGTGACGTACAGTTTCCCCTCATAATGTATTATTTGATTGATATGATTATTTTACTAAACTAAAACATATGACTAAAAGTTTAAATATTTCATTTTGTTTATTCTATACTACAAATTGTTATCATAGTTAAATGATCAGGAAAATGTTCATAGACTACAAAATGTTATAAGGGATACAAATGAAAAATTATATGTATATAAAATTTTTTTATAAAACCAATAAAGCAAAATAAAACAAATTTTAAATGTTTATCTTATATACTGTAGAACTGGTCTAAAGTAATGAAAAACAGAATGTCTAAATGGTACATCAATGTTCCAATATTTTTTACTATGATAAGTATATTAGGGACTTTTTTACATTAGAATTCTGAGGTAAGTCTTCAGTTTTCTCCAAGATTAATGATTCAAGTACAACACAATTAATTAAGCAATAGTTGTAACTCTGCATCAAATGCAAGTTTTCAACCCTCATCTTGATTTTTAAGAAAAAAATGAAAAATTATAAGTTTTCAAAAATGCCTTTCAGTTGTATGGTATAACCTAAAGTTTTCCTAACTAGAAGTATTAAGTTTATCTATAAATAGTGTAGAATATATTTAGTTAAGTTATTTAGTTAGTTAGCTGTTGCATTTTATATATATATAATATATATATTGTTATTATCTTATTAACTAAAAAAAATTTTCCCAAATTTTTTGTAGTCATGAAAAAGGTTTGGGGCCACCAGAGAAAACCCAAATGACA
>JAQJVL010003387.1:0-47500 GCA_035578905.1 Stictocephala bisonia
GCAGGAAGCCTTGCAGTCTTCTAAATGAAGAACAGAATCTGTCTCAAGGCTGTTCTCAGGATTCAGCAGAGGCACTAGCACTGACAATTCATCTGTTGAATTCTACAATCAGTATCAGCAAAGTACTCATTGTTAATAAAATGTCAATTTGTAAATATGTTGCTTCAAAGTTAAAAGAAAATTTGTATGCTATTCTTCTAGGAAAATAAGTTTCTAAGAATTGTAATTATTACAATAATACTAAGCAACTTAGATCAATGGTGAATTTTCATTTGTCTTGTAAAGACACAAAAACTTTTCAATTATGTATGCTGAAGAAATTATTTTTATGCCATACCTTGGAATATTTATAGCAAAATACATTCCAATAACTTTCATTCTTCGTGTCATAATTTGTGATTTTCAACATTTTAAACAGTTTTTGTAAAAGTGTTTAGAAAAGCTATTGCTTCATGTCTATCTGATACCATTGAAAATAGATTACAACGAAATTGTTTTCTGTTTACTTTTTGAGTATTTATCTGCCAAAAAATACTCTTTGGGTTAAAATAAAAACATCCAGTACAGTACCTTGCAATGTAAGGGTAGCTTCAGTAAGGGAATTTTCCCTGAGAGTTTAAAGCTTAGCTCAATAGTACCTATTAAAAAAAAATAGTAATTCAATTAAATTAGACAATATATACGACCAATTAGTTTACTGTCCATTTTCTCTAAATTGTTTGAGAAAACAATGATAAAAAGACTCCAGGAGTATCTAATCAAATTAAATTTCTTCAATCCATGTCAATACGGTTTTATCAAAGGCAAATCAACTGAAGATGCACTTCTGGATGTATCGAATAGACTATACAACAATTTAAACTCAAAGCAAAAAACTACAGGATTATATATCGACTTTAGAAAAGCCTTTGATATGGTCGATTTTGATATTATTTTGCAAAAACTAGAAGCTGTGGGTGTAAGAGGTATTGCATTGAATTGGTTTAAAACCTTTCTTGTGGGCCGAAGGCAACAAGTTAAGGTTGGTAATGTTTATAGTGGCATACATGTCGTCATGGCAGGTGTCCCGCAAGGATCAGCGTCCTCTGCGATTTTATTTTTGATATTTATCAACGATCTGTTAAACTTAAAATTTAATGGTACAATAAATGCATTTGCTGATGACATTGCCATTTTTTATGCACATAAAGATGAACTCATAATCGGTGAACAAATGAACAAAGACCTTCTCACTTTGAGGGAATGGTGCTTATCTAATAGAATGCAAATAAATGTAAACAAAACAAAATACATAAATTTTGACTTCATTGGTTTCAACATACCTATCCCTGTGAAATTTCATTCCACGATATGTAATCTGGATTTTTGCAATTGTTTGCCGCTAGAGAAAGTTAAAAATATAAAATATTTGGGAATCGTCTTTGATGAAAAGCTAACTTTTGAGCAGCACATTGTCAAGTTAAATAACTCACTAAGACTGTCAATAAGAAAATTTTACTTTTTAAGACACTTTTGTAATACATTGCTTCTTAGATCTTTATATTGTGCACTAATAAATTCAAAATTGCAATATGGCTGTGCTTGCTAGGGGGGTACATACAAATTCTTGATGGACAAACTCAGAGTCACTCAGAATTATTTTCTGCGCATAATATTAGAGAAAAACGCAAGAGATAGTTCATTCCCCTTATTTGTACAAATTAGGATACTGCCTGTTCAGCATCATTTCATTTTCAAAGTACTCAAATTATTTTTTATTAGAAGTGGAGATAAGGGATTTAATTTACACTATCAGACTCGCTTTAACGTAAATCGAAACTACCGATTGCCTAAAGTTAACAGATCAATTTATCGCCATTCTTTCAATTATTTAGGTCCAAAATACTTCAATCAATTACCAGATGAGGTAAAAAGCACCAATAATCTGAAAAAATTCTGTAAAAATCTTATTGCTTGGCTTTTTTCTCTACAAAATATAGAGTTCCTAAATGATGTTTTGCAGTAATGATTGTATTGGTGATATTGACTTGTTAAAAATTAAATTTGATAAATTCTTCTCTATTGTATTAATTCACTTTGTAGGCATCATTTAAATATTAAATTTCTATTAATATAACAATTTATAAGTACCATATATATAACTAGATGTTAAAAATACCGTTTTATTTGTTTAGAATTGCTTATAAATTATGTACTAAATTGTAAATATGTTTTTAGTTACCATTAATACTGTTTCATGTTGTCATGCTCCTAAGATGCCACACATACCACAGGGGCGTTTATATGTCATTTTATTAAGTTCCATGCAGCTAGACTCACATTGTAAATTATGTTTTTAAAATGTTTTATATTTTGTAGAACTGGCCATAGTACTAGTAAACGTGGCCAGTCATTTTCCAAACCATGCACATGTTGATTTTTATATATTTATTAATTGGAAAATAAATCATTTATTCATTTATTCATGTTAAAAATCCTATTTCATTTTTCAACCAAGAATTGTTTCTCAATAGTATTTAAATTAAGAAAGCGTTACAGCTTTACATAAGAAAAGATAGATTTACTAGACATTATCTTATATTTCAATTAATTGTTTCACTCTTCAATTTTCCCGTTTAATAATTTTGTTATAGTATTATTAGTTAGTATTCTTAAAAAACTGTTACAAAATCATCAATGAAGTAATCTCACTGTATTCATAAATTATTATTTTTAGGACACCCCTTATTCCTCCCTAAACCCTACCTATTCTCCCACTGACCCAAGCCAGTCTTGAGCTTTCAATAGTCCAAAACAGCCCGGTCGCCCAAACATTTAACACTCAAGAAATGAGGCTAAACTTGCTGAGTGTGACTTTATTCATACAGTTAAGAATTATGTGCAGCTTTCAGCATCCTTAGGAACCTGCCATAATTGTTATTGAAAAGATATTGGCTGTGAAGCCTGTCTGCAATGTCATCTAACCACTAGACCAAAACAATGAATGGATCTTTTGAGCTAAAAGAATACTGTTTCCACCAAACCAGTGTGGCATGAAGCACTTAATAGAAAAATAAACAAGTCAATCATAATACGATAAGCTAGTAAGGTTGATAAACTAAGTTCTAAACATGCTTCCACTTTATCCAGATTCAAAAACTTCCACACTTATCTTGAAAGCAAAATCCTCTGGATAGAATCATTGTATCATCTATGTACACGCAATCCCTATTCCAAATAACAGTGGCATACTCAAGGTGACATCCAACTAATTAATTGTACAATGCCAAACAAGCTTGCTTGTCATTAAAGTATCTGGCAACGCGGATAATTTAAACAAAATTGTGCATTTTTACTTAACTTGCTTGAGTAATAATTGAGCTAAGAAAGTGACACATCATGATATATTATATGTAAACATAAGCAACTAGTACATTATATTCACAGTCTATTGTTTACAAATATAAGTAGACTATTTATAGCCCTATATTATTTATTTATTCATCAATGGATACTGGATATTCAGTTGCACTACTGGGTTGTCAGACCACCCAGTATGTTTTACAGCCAGACGAACTGCATAATTTGTTTCAACTGAAACCCCCATGTTTGACCCCAAAGAATTAAGTAAAAATATGTGTAACCCGTAAAATCCCCAAAAGGGTATAGGAAGGGAGGTAGGCCAAAAGGAGTTTTTGAGAAATTTTCTAATAGGAACATAGATCGTGTTACACTTCATTTTAAGGTCTTTAAAGACTTATTATTTTGATATAAACATTTTAAAATTATTTTTATCCTGGTTTTTAAAGTTGTTGTTAGAACTCTTATTTTGTAACTCTTCTCTACATCACAAGGATGTACATTTTTTATCAAATACTACCAATGACTTGTCCTTTCAATTAACAATAAGATTGGGCAGTTATCTCCCCATCTTCAAAATTGCAAAAATCGTTAACATTTTGAAAAATAGATTTAAATAAAAATTGTTAAATAGGACCTTATGCCTAGCACATCAAATTAAAGGTGTTAAAAAGTAAAACCCTTTTTTATGTAAAGTGTTGACACATCTCTGTTGGGTTTTTTTAACTGCGGATGAAAATACATTTTTTTACAATGAAATGGGGTTAGGTAAACATTTTTTAACATCAAACTATGACGTGCTGCATAATATGGCATTAAAGGCCTATATGAATAAAAAGTTTTTTGTATTTAAAGTTTTGCAATTAATTACATATTACGGTTATCAAATAGGAAATGAAAAACTTGTTTTTTCAACTGTATTTTAGTTGTTCATTGTTTTCAGTGATTCATAAGTTTTCCTTTAATTTATGAGTAAATAAATTGTTGAATTTCTAGTAAGTTAACTTGTATCATATTTGCTGATTTTTAAAAGCTTTTAGCTTTGATTTTTTTTATATACAATTGGGTTTTAAGTTCTAAAAATAGTACATTCAATATATAAGTAAAGTTAATCCTGATATTTGAGTCCCAATCCTTTTTCCTTAATATTTAAGTATTTGTATTTATTTTACTTTTTTTTACAAGTATATTTATCCAGAGAGAATGCCTCCTTCATCTCAGTTTTTTACAGGGGAAGGGGCGCCACAACGTTATTCGCTTACACTAATAAACTATCTACAACCAGCCCTGTAAAAGACCGATGACATATATATTAGTTTTACTTGTGAAGAAATTACCATTGATTTGCTGAAGTTCAGTGACATGTGGTTGTTTAACTAACCTCACTACCACCAAAATGTCTCTCATCAATGATCAGTAGAGATAATTTAATATCGTCTGCAAAGAATTAGACTTCAAAGTTCACAACAGATTCTATGGCATTGATAAATAACAAGAGAAAAAAAGGATTTAGGTTAGAGCCTTGTGGTACTGGCAACAAAGTTTTCTGAATACACACCACCGAATATTGCTTTAAATGTTCCAGGCAGTTATTTAACAACACAAGTGTTTAGAATGGGTGAAATGTTTGCCACATTATTATTATAAGTTTGCTATACTCGTTCACCGACTAAATAAATATTAACAATAATTAATTAATAAATACGATTGAAATAGAAAGAAAAACTTTAATGTTGAACAATTAAACATGTGGAGGAAGTCATGTACGGACCATGTATAATATGTACTTTAATAATTTAAAAGAAAAGTAAATTTACTTACATCAAAACTGCATTGAATATCCATAAATCTTTGAATAGATGGGAATGTAGGAGCTTTTATATCTGTCACATACATTACTTTCGTATTTGCTGGATTTGAATTTGGAGCTGACTTTATTTTCACATCAAAGACCCCTTTATTCATTTTAATAGATGGTAATGATTGAATATCAGAAATTTGATCAATATTGCATTTGTATATTTCAGTTGAATTCTCAAACATTTCCGAGAGACATATTAGGCTGAATAACCCTTTGGATGGGAAGAAAAATGTAGAGTCTGTTAGCTTTCTAACTGAAGTTTGAAAGTGAGCTTTATTTTTCATAACTCTGTGATTTCGTTTGTCTTCATCTTCTGGTTGTGGTGCTCTAAACAGAGGCAGATCATCAGCTTCAAGGTTATAAGTAACTTGTTCAATAGAGCCTGTTATTGCATCTTTTATGAGGACTGAGTAGTTTCTGGTTCTTAGTATGGTCACAGACTCATCTTCAATTGTTTTTGGGCCTTTGGCCACCTGTAACACAAGTTTAATAAACACAAATTATTAATAGTTATGAAACAAACCTAACACACAGCTCAAAATTAAAATACTCCTAATTAAAACATATAGTAATTTCGCAATGATTTAGTTATCTGTACAATATATTGTGATGATGTAGTCCAAAGTTAATTAATACACTTGATATGCTTTATCTAACCTAACCTAACTTAACCTAACCTAACCCAAGAGGCATTTATTACTTGTGATGAATGTTTATAGTATTGCCACCGTAGCCACTGATATTTGGACAAACAAATTATATATATATTTAGAAGACTGATAATGAACGGTTTTAAAGGTATATAAAATTCACACTAATATATCAGTGTTCTATATAGTGCATTTGGCATTATTTTCTTTTGCAGAAACTTTGCCCCAAGTTATGTTAAACTAAAATTGCAAAATAAATAATGATTTACATAATTAGAATGGTGATTTTAAATGACAATATTATGACTTAGTTTTGTGTAATTAATATATCTCACTAAAGAATTGTACTTTCTTTAAGAATAATTGTTCATTGCTTACTTGCGGATGAAAGTCTGTTGAATGTCTTTTGCAGATTATTCCGCATGCTTCCAGCTGTGCTTCAATCATCAAAGACTCGTTGCTGAGCTGTGTTTTCATTACTGATGGTTGGGCAATACATGGATATTCCTCAGCCAGAGTCATGCTCAGCATTCCTGAACACATTCTGTCGGTTTATTGGCATTAACTTTTTCATTAGAGAATAAAAAAGAGTGCTCTTTAAAAGAAACAGGTCTTATTTAAGTGCATTTAACCCTAGGGGTGCAATTCAAGCAAATATACCTGATCTAATCGTTTGAATATGAATTTAGATGTGACATGAATATCATGTAAGTTTACAAACTTAAAACAATTAATTAGAAACATGCAAATGAGGCGCGTGTTTTGAACTTCAAGACAGAACCGGATTTATTCATGGTTGAACATAAATTTAATTGGCATTTACATTCATGTTATGCTTAAATGAGCAAAATCAGGTACTTGCTTTGAAATATATACAGGATGGAAAAAAATATAGAAACGCTTTTACAACTACGTTATTTTTTCCCAAAGATAACTTGATAATTTAATTTTTTTATAATTGTGTTCTATAGAGTTCAATTTTTTGTCATAATAATTTACTTGAAACCGTCAAATAGCGGAGAAATAATATTGTTAAAATTAGTTACTTTGAAATTCAAATGATTGCCACTCTTGAAAGAATAAATCTATTGAAGTCTGTTTTGTAGGAATTAATTTCTCTTGAATAAAAATTCATAGATGTTTCATTTGATACGAAACTCGATCTAGGATTACATTGAAGATTTTGTTCAACTCCTCGTTGGCCGTCCCCCTGAAAAGATGACATTTTGCTACTGTCATCAAAAAGTATGTTCTTTGTAACCATGATGATGTACAAGATTTCACTTTTACAAGTGAAGTCATACAAAAGTTGAGAATGCGTTTCCGTATTTTTTTCAATCTTGTACGTACATGTTTAAACTCATCTATACAACATTAACAGTTTGTCCTAAGAATATTGTGTTTTTTTCATCTAAAAAATAATGTTTTGATAGGATAACTTTTTTTATTTTGATACCTACATGATTAGTTGGTTTTATATACTGTATATGGTTTAACTTCTGAGGCTTGTTTCCGTACTTCTTTAATTTGTTTTGTTTTAATAAGACTTTTCACATATAATTTGCTCATATGATTATTGTCAATGTAAGTGGAGCACTATCACTCTACTCAAGGACTTTTGAATACAGAAATTGTGTGCCACAAACCAATTTCATTAAGATAATAATTAATTAACAGTAATACCTCATTATAGTGGACTCAGTTTTCAATTGAAGGCTGTTTTGCATTAATTCAACTGGACAAACACACTGGTATAATTGCAGTGTTTATTATAGGTAAAATAAAGTTTGACACTAATTAATCATGTTTGACATTAATGCCTAAAGCTGTACTTCTAAACTAAAAGAATTGTCAAGTTGTAAAAGATTGCTATAAAAGCATCAAATGTTGGACAAGAACATCCAATTCAACATTCTTGTCCAACATCCATGTTGGACAAGAATGTTGGATCATCAACATTAGTCACTTGGTGTGCTATCTGCTATAACTGAAGTCCACTATAGTGAGGTCTGTTATATTGAGGTTCTACTGTATTTATTCTTAAAACCCTGACTGCCAAAATATGGTCAAATGTGGATTTTGAATAAGTGTGATTAATGTGTATAAGTGAATGAGTCTTTGTTACAAACTAAGGCGACTATTCCTTAGAAAGTGACTCACCGAGGTGATGATTGTTAAAGAAGGTAGCTGTATAATACACAGCCACAGCAGCTGACACACTATGAGGAGGTTTATTTAGATTAAATAAACCATCAAATGTTTTGTTTGTAAGATGAAGCATTGAAGATTTGTTTGATGTCAGCACTGGTTTCATCTATGGTCATATTATTTCATCGATAAATAAACAATGTTATTCCATTATACATGGATGAATTACATGTATAAAATGTTTACATAATGTGAATAACCGAATTACTGTTAGATGTTCTATTAAATAAATTAACGACACTAGTGGCGTATTAGTGTAACCCAGCTACTTGGGAACAAAGAACAAAGTATTAGCTAAAGATCAGACCAATACTACGTGGTTCGGATTCCACATAAATCTGTTGGTCCCTTAGTTCTTTAGGCTATTGCGCTTTAATAAATGGCCCTTTATAAACAAAATTTAATGTAAGTTAGTAACAATGATTACATCACACTCATATTTGTCGTTAAGATTGACATCATTATCAATAAATTAAAAAAAATATGTGAAATCTATTTAATGGAATGAAATTTCATGTAATTATTGCAAAATGATCCACCTGGCATTTGGTACAGAAGTCTGCATGGAGTGACAAACACAGAGAAAAAAAACACTCTGATTTTAAAACTGAAAAATCATATTTCAAGCCACTTTGCCATTTTATTTATCAATTAAATAAAATACATGTTACCTTTACCTTACCCTCTGCATTTGTAGGACATGATAGCGCCAGCACTGATCTCTCCGGGTAAGTGAAAATGATCCGTCCAACTGGAACTAGGAGAAGCAGTAGTGACGCTGCCCCTCCCAGGGCATTGAACAGAGACAGTATGTACTGAAACATGTATACATTATTGTAGATCTACAGTTTACATCTTCAGTGTGCTGAATAAGTAATTAAGACATTCTTTAAGTGATAACTAATTAATAAAATACCATGTAATAAATTCAAAAATCTTGAAACATATTTATATTAAACTTATTGTTTACGTAGTTACGCTGGTTTTGTATCAAATTGTATCTAAGTGATTTTAATTTTTTATTTTAATATAACACTAATTTAGTCAAAAAACAAATTGGACATAACAAAATGATTTTATGTATTGAGGTGGCAGTTTCCCAAATTGCCAAGCCACTGCTGGAAAGTAGACAGCCCTTATATATTAGATGGAATTTTACCTTCAACGGGCAAAAACATGCTTATCTATCTCAAATATATGGTTCGTGTTTATTATTTTAATGGGTTATAGTGAACACTTTATGGTTATTAAAGGTTTATCCTAGTGGATTGTAAGTTGTCATTGTAAATGTTTAACGTATAATTGTCAAGAATTACATTTAAAGTTTCACATACTTAACAGTGAAACCAACTCATGGTCCACTAGAGTAGGTCTTCAAATTTCAAATGACACTTAAAGTGTAACAATATAATTATTTGTTATTATGAATCCAATCGTTGAAATAGAAAACCGTGTTTTTGGCATTTTTTGCGGAGGAAAACAACCCCTTAAGATTTATAATTACTGTATTGAGTAATAACTTGAAACTTTCATTATTAGAGTATTGGGCTAATCCTAGATCTTCATGTGCCTGATTTGCAGATATGAATAAAATATATTGAAAATGTACAGTTTGGATTACAGGTCTAGGTTTAAAGGTAAATTTTAAGTTCAATTATTTACTCTGTGTCTGTGGGATACTTAATACTTCTTGCTTAGAGTAATGAAGATCTTTGTTATTTATTATCACAATAAAAAAAACTTAAATATTAAATCAATTTTAGCAAATAGCTGGTCAGATTTGTGAATGTGAGAACTGACCAAGGGAAATGAACATGGTCAGTGAGCCATGGCAGCCATGACTCCACCTCCTGCAATTATCAGCCATTCAACTACTTCCCTCTGTCAATGAAGCCAATCTGTAAAACTACTTTAACACTGATAAGAATGACTGCTTTTGTCAGTGCTAAGTAAATGTTGTGTGACTAAACGGCTGTCCATTAGTAGTTAGTTGTAAGAAAGGTATTGATTTCCGACAGCTATTAGTAGTTAGTTGTAAGAAAGGTATTGATTTCCTACCGTTATTAGTAGTTAGTTGTAAGAAAGGTATTGATTTCCAAATGCTATTAGTAGTTAGTTGTAAGAAAGGTATTGATTTCCTACCGTTATTAGTAGTTAGTTGTAAGAAAGGTATTGATTTCCTACCGTTATTAGTAGTTAGTTGTAAGAAAGGTATTGATTTCCTACCGTTATTAGTAGTTAGTTGTAAGAAAGGTATTGATTTCCAACTGCTATTAGTAGTTAGTTGTAAGAAAGGTATTGATTCCCGACTTCTATTAGTAGTTAATTGTAAGAAAGGTATTGATTTCCGACAGCTATTAGTAGTTAGTTGTAAGAAAGGTATTGATTTCCGACAGCTATTAGTAGTTAGTTGTAAGAAAGGTATTGATTTCCTACCGTTATTAGTAGTTAGTTGTAAGAAAGGTATTGATTTCCAAATGCTATTAGTAGTTAGTTGTAAGAAAGGTATTGATTTCCTACCGTTATTAGTAGTTAGTTGTAAGAAAGGTATTGATTTCCTACCGTTATTAGTAGTTAGTTGTAAGAAAGGTATTGATTTCCTACCGTTATTAGTAGTTAGTTGTAAGAAAGGTATTGATTTCCTACCGTTATTAGTAGTTAGTTGTAAGAAAGGTATTGATTTCCAACTGCTATTAGTAGTTAGTTGTAAGAAAGGTATTGATTCCCGACTTCTATTAGTAGTTAATTGTAAGAAAGGTATTGATTTCCGACAGCTATTAGTAGTTAGTTGTAAGAAAGGTATTGATTCCCGACTGCTATTAGTAGTTAGTTGTAAGAAAGGTATTGATTTCCTACCGTTATTAGTAGTTAGTTGTAAGAAAGGTATTGATTCCCGACTTCTATTAGTAGTTAGTTGTAAGAAAGGTATTGATTTCCGACTGCTATTAGTAGTTAGTTGTAAGAAAGGTATTGATTCCTGACTGCTATTAGTAGTTTACAATAAATTTCATCAAAGTGAACAGTTTTATATTGAATATTAGGTTTCATCTTTTATCCAATACTGTGTTGAATTGTTAATATATAAGTTGTAAAGTTACATTAATTTTTCATGTTTGTTATTTACTCATATAATTTGATATTTGCCAACTTTAGTGTTAATACTTTTCTCATAACACACTTGCTGCAAAAGAAAACAATAATTAATTACTTCGTATCATTTTAAAAATGATTTATTAATCTTGTGTGATGTTTTATTACTGTACATCAGTAAGATAAATAAATTTAAAAAAGTGGGCATTTTTTAAGAGCAGGTTATAGGACTGTAAGCTGGAATTTCATTAGACAGGAGAGATAGGTCATAAGCAAATTGACCTGAGAAGACTAGTCCACTAACATAGATGAGACAACACAATACTAGAGTATTCAGTGCCACTTGCATCTTTGTTTAGCAATTGTACTGCGTTTGTTAAGTGTTGTACATAATTTTATAAAGTTTTATAAACTAATTATTCTTCTGTCTTAAGGTATAAATAAGCCAGCCAGGAGATGAGCCCTCGAACGGTAAGCTGTACAAGACTGTATTGCTGGAGTATCATGACATTACGAAGACACTGCACGCAGTGCGCCCGACTAACCAACCACAAGTTGCCTCTTTATAACGCGTTTACTGCTAAAAAAATTATGTAACATGGTAGGTGCTAAAAATAATATTATAAATATATAATAGTATTATATATATGCATCTCCTGCCATGCTAATGGAGGGGATAGTATGATAGCAATCTAATACGCATAGGGTGCCGCTCAGTAAATTTATTCGTTTTGTGCGGAATTTTGTGAATATTGTTTTGTGAAACTGTGCATATAGGTTTATTAACCAGTGTTTAGTTTTACTAGTTTTAGTTTCGTGCATAGTGATATTATTATTTTTACGCGCATTATTTTAAGTGTTCTGTAGCAGTATTTCAACTGCAGAGTTCGTTAGGAGCGGCACGGCCGTAGCGTATTCAGAGTCCGTCTCGATCGATATCGTCTCGCTGATAACGGAGTTTTTGTCTACAATGGCTAAAAACAGCAAGCCCAATACTCGGAGTAGCCCATGACTGTTGATGGATGTCCGTCTCACTAAAAGTAGCAATAATGAATGTCTTAAACGAAATATACAAAATAAAAGAAGAAATTTAATTGTTCAAGGACTAGTAAACTAGATATGTGTTTTGATAAAATTAAGAAGGTCGAAGAGTCTGTAAACAAGAATAAATGTTCTATTGATGGCTGTGAAAATGAAATTGTTGGTCTTCGATCTAAAAATGCTTTATGGAAGAAAACAGTGGATGAGTTGAAGAGTAAGCTAGCTTCGGGGAAGCAACAGTCGAGAAGTTGTTTAGAGATCACCGGCGTACCTGAGACTAAAAATGAAAACATCGTTACTGTCGTAAAGCAAGTTGCCAACGCTCTCAACTTCAAACTTTAAGATCATATTGTGGATGCTGTTCATCGTTTAGCCAAGAATAATAGCAAGCCAAATATCCCACAAGGCATTATTCTTAAGTTTTGTCGCCGTATCGATATGGGGGAGATGCGTCGCCGGTCGAAAGTCGAGGTACATCAGCGCATGGGTTTCACAGTGAGGGCCACATCTATGTAAACCTGTTACTCTCCAGTGACTAGACTACTGTGGGTCGAGGTACATGAGCGCATGGGTTTCACAGTGAGGGCCACATCTATGTAAACCTATTACTCACCAGTGACTAGACTACTGTGGGTCGAGGTACATGAGCGCATGGGTTTCACAGTGAGGGCCACATCTATGTAAACCTATTACTCACCAGTGACTAGACTACTGTGGGTCGAGGTACATAAGCGCATGGGTTTCACAGTGAGGGCCACATCTATGTAAACCTGTTACTCTCCAGTGACTAGACTACTGTGGGTCGAGGTACATCAGCGCATGGGTTTCACAGTGAGGGCCACATCTATGTAAACCTGTTACTCTCCAGTGACTAGACTACTGTGGGTCGAGGTACATCAGCGCATGGGTTTCACAGTGAGGGCCACATCTATGTAAACCTGTTACTCTCCAGTGACTAGACTACTGTGGGTCGAGGTACATGAGCGCATGGGTTTCACAGTGAGGGCCACATCTATGTAAACCTGTTACTCTCCACTGACTAGACTACTGTGGGTCGAGGTACATGAGCGCATGGGTTTCACAGTGAGGGCCACATCTATGTAAACCTGTTACTCTCCAGTGACTAGACTGTGATTGTGATTGTGATGATCTTTTTGTGGAACCTCTTCTTTATATGTTCAATCTTTCTCTCAAACTTAATACTTTCCCAGACAGATGGAAGCAAGCTAAAATTATACCTATATTTAAGAAAGGAGAGAGATTTAGTAAATAATTATCGACCCATATCAATTCTTTCTGCCCCAGTTAAGGTGTTTGAATCAATATTACATTTTAAAATATATGAGCATGTACAAAATTATTTATC
This sequence comes from Stictocephala bisonia, assembly GCA_035578905.1. Taxonomy (NCBI): domain Eukaryota; kingdom Metazoa; phylum Arthropoda; class Insecta; order Hemiptera; family Membracidae; genus Stictocephala; species Stictocephala bisonia. The sequence continues at coordinate 13,556 of JAQJVL010003387.1, forward strand.
ACCTATTCAACATGGGGTTTACCCTGGTTGGTCTATTAATTCTAACTTGTTGAATTTTTCAGAGCTTTGTATTCAATCTATAGATGATATTGTCAGGTGGACGTTGTTTACACCGACTTTGAAGACTTTCGACAGAGTCAACCACTTTCCAGGTTAAACTTTCCCTGTTCTTATTTGGGGGACAGGAAGCAATTTGTTCCGTTTTATGGCTATAAATCGGATCATTTTTATGTCAAATCGGGTGTTCCTCTAGAGTCGAACCTCGGACCATTGCTCTTTATTTTATTTATTCACAACATTTAAAGCTTAGTTAAGAATTGCCCGTTTTTGTTGTATGCTGATGACTTGAAACTCTTTAAGCGTATAAATAATCACCATGATACATCCTTAATGCACGTTCACATCAATAGACTACATTGCGGAGCCGAACTAATTTAAAATTTCATATTGATAAGTGCTATGTTTTCTCTTACTCCAGGAAAAATCAATTAAATGTTATATAATATAATTGTAATATAGGTGGCGAATTTCTCTCTATCAAACAAATCATCTAAAGATCTTTGAGTTAATTTTTATTCAAAATTGTCATTTTCTGATCATGTAATTGCAATTTAAAAATTTGCTTTTTTATCCTTGGTCTTATCCGAAGAGTAGGTAATTTTCTTATTAATACCAATAGTTTAAAGGTTTTGTATTGTTCGTTAATTAAATCAAGTTTAGAATATGCATCTGTTGTTTGGTTCCCCCATGCCATCTATTTATCTGATCTGATTGAGAGCGTACAGAAACGTTTCTTGAGATTTCTTTATTTTAAAGCATTTGACCACTACACAACAATTGTGCCGTATTCGGAGTTCCTCCAGATATTTGAACTGGATAAGTTGAGCGCTAGATGCAGAATGGCTGTGTTGTATTTCCATGCAGCGCTCCTTCACGGGTGAGTTTTGCTGCGCCTCGACCTAATTCATGTTCTCGTGACCTCTTCTCTCACGGCTTCCATCGCACAAATTTAGGAGCATGTTCTCCTATTAATACAATGTTTAAGATATATAACACGATTGGGCAAGACGATACTGATATTTTTTTGAATTAAAAAAATTTCAGAAACAATGATTGTAAATATATTTAATGAGTCAAATTAAATAAATTTCTTGTCTTCATTATCTCTTCGCATTTCACAAGCAACTGATGTCAAACATTTTAAGGTGTTATTTAATTTTTAAATGTATATTGTTAGTTCTCCTATTTCGTAAGCTTAAGCGGCTGGAGTCATTATTAACAACTAGTTCTTCCGGTGTCAACCGCGTCAAAGGACTATTTATAATATGTTCCACTATCTACAATATGTTACAATACAGTTCCAGACGTTTCGCCCATGCTACGATGTGGCTCAGCCTAACCACTGAGGATGCCACATCGTAGCATGGGCGAAACGTCTGGAACTGTATATATTGTAAATAGTCCTTTGACGCGGTTGACACCGAAAGAACTAGTTGTTTATATTGTTAGTTGTTGATTGCTAATTATTTTTTTTATATTTATTATATTGTTGTTTGTTTTGTTGAATGTATTTAGGATGAAATTAAATTGTTGAAATTTGTATTGTTATTGTTACTTTTTCAAAATAATTGTTATGTTTTGTTAGATTAATATTATTGTTATGGGCGGATATATTTATAATAATAGTGTTGTAGATTACAAAAAAAATTGCGTCATGCTAATTGTAATTGTTATTATTAATGCTACGTTGTATTTGGGATTTTCCTGTAATTTAGAATTATGTTTATAAATAAATATAAACTATATTATTAATAACATTTTATTACTATCACTATTATATAAAGCTGGATTGAGATAACTTACTCACTCACTCATTGCAAGAAATGTTGAGTGTCGTACAATTTTGAAATTTGGACCGAAGGTAAATCCAACCATCTCAATCTAAAAAATTCCAACATTCTCACATTTCCAATAAATAAGGATTGTTTTTAGGAGTTGAAAATCGAACATTTCTCTTTAGAATAACACGAGGAGCCGCGGCCTTACATAGCATAGTTTCGTTCCAATTGTAGGTTAACCAATAAAACTAATTTTAAGGTACACATGTGACATATCGATTTTTACTGGAAAAAATGAGGATTATAACGGCACCAAGTTATTACGTTGTAGTTACAACCAATAGTTTATACAAGCTTTTGCTTGAAAACCTCATTTTATTAACTTAAAACTAAGATATTTTGAGCTGTAAGGAAATTATATATTTTTTGGTCAGGTAAATTTGACCAGTGTTAAGAAGTTTTGAAACCAACCAAAATAATTAATAAATACTGAATAAATTTTTACAACAAATAATTTTTTACAGTAGGGCTTAAACCTGTTAACTGCATTTTAGCGTTTGGGATTACACTCTTATTTATTTAAGTTTCAGATTTTAGATGGACAATGTCTTTATTATGGTCATACAATTTTGTTTTCTCTGTATTGTGTTTAATTTCTGTGATTTTTTAATAATATATTAATTGATATTGATATTCTTTGTATTGATTGTTATTTTATTCTTATGGCTCTATTTTATGCTCATACCTTTTAGTATTTCCATTATCTGTATGTAACAATTAATTGATGATACCATTAATAGGCTAATACTATTAATTATTAATATAGTAACAATAAGAATCAAATAACTACTATTTTCCAAATTAAATATAGCATGATATATGAAAAAAAAGAAATAAAAACAATACTGACTTATTGAGAACTTTGTATAACTATTTTTCGATAATATAAAAAATTAAATACTATAAAAATGGAATAATTTCACGTGCTAAATTGCAGTTTACAATTTTGAGCAATACTGTGAACAAACTATGTCTAGTAGAAATGTCCTACTACTTGTTTTATTAAATAATTGGGTTAGTTAGAAAAATGTTTACGCTGGTCAAACCTACCTGACGGAAAAATTTAAAAAAATTCTAGTATGTTTAAAGTTTTTGTCATGCATTTTTAATTAATTAAAATTAATCTTTTATATAAATGCTATTGTAAATTCATCATTCCACGATCCATAAGTCTTTTTGGTACTATTTTAATCCAGCTTTCTTTCAGTAATTACTAGTGAAGAATATATGTACCTAACAATCATTTTTAATGTATAAATGGCTGTGTAAAAGAAACCGTTTTTTTCCGTTGGGTCACCCGTGTTATTCTCATAGGAAATTTTCTATTTTCAAATTTTCCAAAACTACATCAAAATATTAATAATATGCAATTCTTTGAATTTTACCAGGGTCCTCATGGTTAGATCTACATACAGTCCAAATTTCAAAATTTTACGACTGTAAGAACTGGGTACAATGAGTTCGTGATCCCAATCGAGCATTATATTATCATTGATTATATTGTCCTATAAAAATGACATTATATACATGTATATTGTATACATATAGTAAAATTATAAATCAACAAAAATGTTTTATTGGATTACATACATTTGGAAATAAATGAAGATATTCAAGAATAAGAAGTTTAATCCAAGAAATATTTGTAAAGAAATGTAAATTTATGTTTAATTGTTATCCAGCAGGAGCCTACTTGAACAGTCGAAGCCTCCGTGTGGGAGTGTATAGGCCATAATTCAGGAACCACTCCTGGCTCGCCAATACTACTTTGTTTCTGTTCATTTAATTATCATTCTTTCATTGACCATTATATTTGTAACAAATACTCAAAATTGTTATGGGATAGAAGAGAACGGAGACGCCTTAAAACCAAGCTGCTCCAGGGTGCATTTAGTTACGCCACTTAATTTTAATTTATATACTTGACAACTATCTATAATAGCATTTTACATGCACTTAAATGTGCAGAAATGCTGTAATAATTAACATAAAATGTTAATGACGTGTTTAACATTTCTCTTCATACACTGATTTAGTTGCATACATTTTCATGGCATGGCTTTAAGAATTGATTGCATTACAAATCATTACACAGAATAAACTAAATATGTGATAGTGTTCAGAAAATGTTGTTTGGATATTTGTCCATATTTACATATTTTAAAACTATTTATGATTATAGACGAAAGGGGGTATTCTGGGAAAATAAAGATTCTTAAAAGTATATAATCCAATGTTTCACGTCAACAAAGTACATCCTTTGACCACTGGTAGAGAGCAATGGAAGGTTTACAATGTTAATTTAACAATTTGGAATTCAGCTAATCTCAGTTATCAAATCATTCTCTTTATTGCCATTAGGTACAAATGGTACAGTAGGCCATTTCACAGTGTAAAATAAAATACACCATGTCAATAATTTTATACACTAACAAGTTTCTAAAATTACACGTAAATTTATAAAAGATATATCTGGTATATTAGATTATATTAGCGTTGGTGCAAGTAAGAATAGACATCCTTTAAAAGTTATTTAAAATAAACATAGCGGCAAATTATTTTTGATTTTAAAGAATGTTCAGTTTATTTACACCAGGTGTGTTCATAATGCACGTTGTAACAATGAAATACAATTAGCAAGATAAGCTCTACCTGAGCCCGTCAGTCAATCATGCACGACTTATGAACTTGGCGTCGTATAGTTTTGAGTGACTTTTGAACACTTACAAAATGAAGCACCATGCTGGGTATATGGATATAAATATTGATTAAATTATTTTGTTAAAATTGGGCGCACAATGAAATTGGGTTACCTTAAAGTTGCCAATCCTGTCTGCGACTACCCCTGCCAAGGGAGGCATTATGATGGTCACTATGGGGGTCACTGCCGACATGATGGCAGCCTCCTCCACATTGATCCCCAGCTCCCGCATGTGGATTGTAAGGTACGGGTAAAGCACATATAGAGCTGTCAACAAAATACAGTATTATAATGGCATTTGATGAACGGAAATTTGGCAAATCAACTTGTGGTTCCCGAGTCAGCTTTTCACAATACCAACATCTATCGGTTGGCACGTGTGTTGAGGGCCCATGGCTGGTGTCAGTGGATGATCTATAAATGAATATTTCATTTGTTGGATAGAAGTTATAAAAACTTTAGTTCAAATTTAGTTAGTTAGTTTATCTCAGTTAATATTTGATGTTACTAAAATGTTATTCGAATGTTACATTATCTGTCATTTTAACTTCAGTTTATAAGGCTATTATGTTGAAATATTTACATGTATGAACATGTGAGTGTAATACTGCTGGTAAACTATATGAGTGACTAACTGGAGGAGATTCATAAAATAGGTCATAAACTTCCCCTCAAATAAAGTCTTTTTTATTTCATTTCAAAATTTAATATAACCATTACTTTCTAAGCAAACAACTCACATCTTCCTTGAAAATTAATCAAAATCGTTAGAGCAGTCTTTGAGAAAATTCCATTTTTGGGAATGTTTTTTGCCCATAAAAATTATTTTAAAAAATTAAAAAAAGTCAGGAGATATTGGCTACATAACACCTACATAACGAATGTCATAAAAAATGTATCCATCCGTTTGGTCTCCAATGAATTGCACATACTCACAGACAGACACACATACGAGCAGACACCAACATTTTGTAAAAAAAAAAAAAAAAAAAACAAAAAAAAAAAACAAAAAAAAAACACTTGTTTGGGTTGAGGAGACACTAAAATAGATTTTTAGACCAACTTGTAAAAAGGTTTTGTTTGGACGATCACAATACTTTCTCTATGTTAACGCATATTGGAGAAAGTAAAAATACTCATGAAGTTAAATTATTTAAAGCCAACTTCCATGCATACGGAAAAGTAATTGCATGGAAGTTACCTGAAAAATGTATACATACCTGAAAATAATATAATAAGAAAATATTTTGTTAACCAACAAAATAAAAGCGGAAGCCATACTTCAACATTTAAAAAAAAGCTATTTCCGTTTAGATTAAAATCTGGCCATAGAATTAGAAGTACTTTTCAGTTGTCCCTCCTTTAATTAAACACAATGTAATATTTGTTCATATTGTGTTAAAAGGTAAGAGAGTGACATTTGAATAGAACATGTCAGTGCAAAAATGTGTGGTAAAAACATTGCAAGGAATCAATCAATGCAGTAAAATACTAAATTTTGTTGGTGGGCGGGAGGGGGTGTAGGAACAGTTTATACTAGTAGTTATTGATGCTCAGCGATTTTGCCTGCCAACTATCTTTCCCTAGAATATTTTGTATCTCATCCAGGATCTTTCACTAATAATAAAATTATCAAGGGGCCGTTTTACTTTACAAAAACATGGCTTTTTACTTCGAGAGTCTGGTAAGAAATAACGATAATATCACATCATTAGATGTGTCATATGATAAGTAAAGCACGATTTGTAGCTGTACCTTTAGTTGATTATTGAAAGCAATTAATAATTGTTATAATTTGGGTGCAGTTAAATGTGTGAAAATTTAAAAGTCATTCTTGATGTTTTAAAATTAAATATTCCATAGTATCAACTTACAGCCTACTAGAAGGCCCTTTAATAGTCACGCAGTGTTCACTACAACTCATTATAATAATAAACACGAACAGTACAGTTGAAATAAAACAGCACGTTTCAGCCCGCTGACGGTAAGGGGCTGTCTCGACTGCCCAACAGTGACTTTAAGAACTTGATAGTTGACTTTAACTTAGATAGTTAAAACAAAACTAATAAAAAGAACTTATTAAGATAAGAGCAGTAAAATCAGGTAAAAACCCCAATGCTGGTATCCACTATTAGGGGAAGAATCATACAATTACTGAAATGGAACTCAACAAAAAATTTACATTTTCAAAAGGAGTAAAAGGCTTAACAAAATAAATAATAATAATTTTAAAAAAATAAATAGAATTTATAAAATTCTCAAAAGACTTAGCTTTGTCTACTAAACTGAATACATTTATAACCATAAATCATGTGTTTTAATAATATTTATTTTGCTAAAATACTAATATGCAAAAAATCACAAAATGAATTCAACTTTTTCATTTTCCATTTAAGATTCATACTTAGCGGCAACTCATACAAAATTGTAGTTGGTGCTGTTTTGTATAAGAGTTTTTAATTTCCTTGTGTTTTCAGAATACTAAGAGCGGATTCAATGAAAATAGCTACTGAACTAGTTCCTTCAATCTATTCGGCTGCTAAACAAAGGTATGTTAATGTCGGATTTGCAAAATATCCACACGATGGCAGGCAGCACCGGCGGATGCCGGCCATTGCCTGTAATCGCCTTGTGTGGGAGTTCCAACAGACCCTTCAAAGTCAGGATTTACCACAGTCATCACAATATTACCAAACTGATTAGTTTCTATATTAAATAAGGTTCTGTAATTTGATTTCAAGTGTAATATAACTAATTTGTAATGAGTTCTTTTCCAGCTACTAAATTCTTAACCCTTAACTACCATGATGTATTTTTGTAACACTCATACATATTGGGGTATTTAAAGACCCCAAATTTCAAATTAATGGAAAAGATAATAAATGAACGATTTTTGAATAAAATATTTATTATAATGTAGAGTATATATCTAAGATTTTGTTGAGAGTATAAAATACAATTTTACACCTTATAATGATTTTATAAAAGTAATTGTTTATCTTCACTGCATGTTTTATGTTTTTCAGAACATAAAGTTTTGATTATTTTATGAAAAATTCAAAACTTATTCTAAATATTTTGTTTTGAAGAAATACTGTTTTTAAAGAGAGCCTCTTTCAGCTAAAAATAATTAAATTCTTTACCAGCACAATGGTAAATTAGATAACGGAGCCATGCAATTATCACTAAAAAAAAAAAAAAACGCCATTACTAATACCATGGTGGAGTCTGTTGGAAACTCAAGGCTAAATAAAATCCTAAACTAAAATAAAAAATAAAAGCTATGACATTCATTTATCACTGCAAACATCCAACAGGAAATAGCTAGAACCAGGATGCGTTATCTCAGCACTTAAGTGGTTGAAAATGAAATAAAAACTGTTGGGGTCTAAAAAGACCCCACTATGGTAGTTAAGAGTTAATATTGTTAGCTTTTTAGTACATTATACACATAGTCATTTCCCATAGTAGAAGAGGGCCACACAAAAACCAAGTTAGATTCAGCCCATCACCTAGCAAAAAAACATATAGTGTGTATATATAATAATATAATTGTAAGTAATCAATAGTATGATAATTTAAATGTTAAGATTATATCCTATCTAAACATAGCCTACCTATATTATTTTTAAATTTGCTGTTGTTATGTTTTGGTTGTATTAGTTTATAATTGGTCCTCGCTGACAAGTGATTTTCACTTAGCAAGGTTACAATTATTGTAAAAAAATTGGAAAAATACTATTCTATTCTATACCTAAAATGTCACTGGACTACATAGGTATAGAAATCAATTAAGTTTCCTCAAAATTCGCCAACTCCCTTCCACCAGTCTGCCAAGTCTGCTGACTCGCTTAGCCATTACGTCCATCGTCTAGTTAGTTATTTGATAGTACATTCCAACAATTGCCTTATATAACTTGATTCGACTTGGCAACACCGCATCATCTTCCATCAGACCATTTTTATGCGGCGATCTCTAATATGGGAACACTTCTCTGTGGAAATCCATAGTCTAGTCATTGTATTTTCAAACGATAGTTTTATAAAAACCAGAGAATTTTTCTTAAACATTTCAAGTACCCAATAATTATACTGAAAACTCACTTGAAGCATGGACAAAGAATAACAGTTTCAGTGGTAGAAGTTCCTTTTGCTTGAAGTCAGAAGAAATACGGTTGCAGAACGTGTTGAGGTAAAACATTGTTGTTCCTTTGTTTTAGAAGTCCTCATATATATTTGCCTCACACAGTCTGCATGGTCCTCTCTGGAACAAATATAGTATAGACAGAGTCAATAAGACAACTAATATTGTAGCTTAGTTAAAGCAATGTAAGTTATTAATATTAAGATAATTTGTGGTATTGATTATGCTATTCTTTTAAAAATTTCCTATAATTACTCCAAACGGTAATTTTATGTTCCCATTTGGTACAGTCATATATTTACACTTTTATATTTTTACACTTTTTAAAAGAATTTTTATATCCCAATATGTTACATTCTTGCATAAGAGATGCCAACACAACTTTTTGCGTATTTTAAGGTGAATATGCATGATTATACGAGTGTACAATGAGTGGGGATGACCTGTATAGTCTGGTTACTAACTTAGTTCGACTGTTCCTCAGAAAGGGCCATTTATTAATAGTCCAATAGTAACTAAGATACCTGCAGCTTTACGCGGAATCCGAACCACATAGAATTTGTCTAATTTTCAGCTAATTGACAAGCCTGATACTCAGTTTTCACCCTATAGTATGGCCTTCCTTGTCTTCATTTAAGTTTGCCTCTTCTTTTAAATATATCTCATACCATATTGTTCATAAGGCATTCTTGTGAAATCTACGGGTGAGCCAAGTTAGTTGTGTGGGTGAGTTGGCAACCGTTGTTTGTGTGAGTACAGGCCTTTGGTAGTTGTCACACTGTTTCTTATATTTAGTGTGGCGAAACTCATGTTCAATCATCTATACCGTTAGCTCCCATCCTCGTAGTCTAATAAGCTTATAGCATTAATATAAATATAAATGTTAACTGTTTAAATTTGATAAACTCCAGCGGGAAATGCGGTCTTTAAAAGAAAGCTTTGAACTCCAAAGGGAAAAGAAGGATACACGTAACGATTTGATATGCAGTAGTTTTACATAATTAATGTAAACATGTGATCAAAAAGCAAGTACAATTAAATACACGAAGATTATTTGCCGACGTGGTGGCTCAGTGGCTAAGGATCCACAACACATAAAATAACTTGTGCGCATGAATTGCAGACTTACGTTAAAAGATAGCAAATTTTAATGAGATTTTTATTTTTTCAAAACTAACTGTAAATTTATAATAATTTATAACGAATAATATATTTATTCGTATACGCTAATAAATTAAATAAGTAAATAAATGTTTACTCACACAAACTTCTAACAACAACAACAACAAAATATATAAAAACTGACAAAATATGATACACGCACTTCAAAAGTTACACCAATCGTAAATCACAAAACGACTGTTTTGTCTTATTACCTCTAATGTGTATGTACTTGTTTATTTTCGTCAAATTAGTTACTTTTATAGGTATTTTTGCAGTAGAGCTGATATTTTCAAGTTAAACCTTTGTAAATTGATGAAGCTCAATGTTTTAAAAATCTATTAAGCATAATTAATGATGTTTTTCAGTTTTTATTATGTACTATTTGATTAGTTTTCTGCAACTTTACTTGCTTATTTTTAGCTAAATTGCTGATTTTAACAAATTGTTATATTTAAAAAGCAGAGTCAAACTAATTTTATTTGGTGCATTACAGATCAGTAAATTCAGTCACAGTGAAGAAGGAAACAGAGGTCGCATCCGATAGTGCGCTAAATGTGTGTCGAGTTAGCGTGTCGAGTGTTTCTCCGTTTCGCCATGCGACTGCAGTGCCAGTAATTTGTCAGAACTCCTTTGTTATTCTCAAATCCTCAAAATGTTTAACGTAGTAATTATTAAAAACTAAAAAACCTAGTAATTATTATTAGTAAATATGTTTGTTATGACTAACGTAGTAATTATTACTAGACTACATATAAAGGTCTGCATCACCTTATAACTGAGGCGTTCACTACAGCCATAAGAAAACGACATTTTTATTTTTTTACCTGTGATTCAGTCAATTAATTAATTAAAATTATTAAATAAACTAAAAATTAATTTCTTTGATGCAATAGAAATGGCTTTATTGCTGATCATTTAAAAAGCTTTATACACATTTCTCTAGATTACAAATTATAAATGTTTAAATATATTTAAGGTTACACAAACACGCGCTAGAGCTTTCTTGCTCTGATTTGCTTTGATCGAACGTTTGCTTTGCATTCCTTTAAAGTTATTCATTTTATTCAATGATGGCGTGTAGCTGGCCTATATTTCATATAACATCCTGAGACACTTTAATGAAGGTATCATGTTAAATCGTAAAATAATTGCATGTGTCTAGAAGGTAAACGGAATGCGGATGTTACAGAAGTGATCGCGCTGCGCGAGTTTTCACCTACAAGAGATTATCTTCAACTCTGCAATCTGTTGTAATAAGCCAATCACATCGGCGGGCCTTTGGCCTGACCCGCTGCAGGGAGCCTCTCGCAGTGACGACACGCGCCTATCAGACGAGTGTCAGGCAAATTATTATTAATTTTTCTCGTATACAAATATTGGGTTCCAAATTAGCCTAAACAAAGAAGCAATGGTAGGTTAACTGTGTTCATTAGTTATTGAGCTATTAATTAATGACACTTTCTAAAGAATAGAAGGCCTTAGTTTATAATATTGACTACATACGCTCATCTTCACTCATCACACTCACTCAAAATCCATATTCGCCCATATCTTGACGATCGGCGTCTTAAGAATAAATAAATAAACATAAATAAGTATTATATAACATAGTTGTGAGAAGACGGCATGGCAAAGTAGCGATGGCAAATAATTTCGACCGACATACTGATATATCGTAAACCAAATATCGATCCAACGATATTATCGAAAGAAAATATCGATTTATCGTGGGTAACCGATACATAGAATTGTAAATTATTTATCTGTTTAAAATCTTGCACTGACTCTTTTGTGATGACCAAAAATACACTAATGTTTTGCTGTCACTATTTAGAATAGCTTGTTGAATGTAAAAATTAAATATATTTATTCACACGAAACAAGTTGTGGTCTTGGGGTTTATTGAAAAAAATATCAAAATAAGGATAATTATACCTTTAATTATTATGACAGTTATAAAAGAATAGTGTAATAATGGTTTGTAAGGTGACAGGCTAGGCTTAAGTCAGAGTTGCCAACTCACACATAACTTCATTTGCCCGTCCAACCAAAGGTCTACAAAATACTACATTTTAGTCTGTTAATTTTACGTAAAAAAACTAAATAAAAATATTTTATTATTTCAATGCATGTTTTTACGCGTAAGGGGCAATTTAAATGTGTTTATTTCGAATCTTGATCATTTTGAGGAGAGAGAATTACGTCATGGAATATTTTACAACTGTTAGCAGCTGTTTTTATTATTTTATTATAAAATATTTCTATTCTGATTTATATATCTACTATATCTACTTCTACAACTTTAAAAATTAACCTAAAACGTTTAAACCATAGTCACCCTTACAATGACATCATACTATTAATAAAGGTATTTGAGAGCCGTGTTGATATTGATAAAAAGGTATTTGAGAGCCGTGTTGGTATTGATAAAAAGGTATTTGAGAGCCATGTTGATGTTGATAATAAAGGTATTTGAGAACCGTGTTGATGTTGATAATAAAGGCAAACATGTACGTGACGCCAAACTTGCACTTGAAAATACAAACTTCAAACGTGTCTGTCAACATTTGTTAAAATATAAAACCCCCTGAGGTTACGGGAAACGGTTAATCACAGCTTGGAAAATAAATTGTCATCCAGGCTGCTTTGAACAAGCTATAAAGTTGAACATCTTGAAACTACAATGTTGTAATGACTGATGTCAAAGATATCTTACATTCTGTGCTAAAAATATGCCAATCACCTAGAATTTAAAAAGAAATTAAAAAATTTTATAATATGTGATTTTCTCTAATTAAGATTGATAACGCTCGATATCAGGGCCGCCCATGTTGCACCATCAGCAAAATGTTTTGGGGATCCTAAACTGTGGTGGGGGGGGGGGGTGTTAATGTTGAAAGGTGCGTTGATTAGGTTTAATATTGGTTTTTAAAGATGGATTTATTTTTATGATCATCTAAATTACATATCAATTAACACAACAACAAAAAATTACATATCAATTACAGAATTCAATCACAATTCTGCAATGCACTTGCTCCGTGTTTGTAACAGACGAGGGAATATCACAAGAATCCAGGCCTGCAGTGGCAACCTTTCAGTATCGCCTTGCAAAAATTAAATCCCCTTAACCTCAAATTATTTTATTGTTTTGTTTGCATTGTTGACTTGTCAACATCAATAATCAGTAAAACAGCCTGCCTTTAAGTACCATTTTTCTTTATTAATTGTTTCATTTTCGTTTGATTAAGATAACAGTTAATAGTAAAAACTAGATATTAATGTTTGCCTATAATTTTGGTTTTTTTTAGCTAGTTAGTCATACTCTGACTTTGTTGTTGCTCGAATCTTAGTAACAAAAAGGAAACTGTCTTGATAAATATGCTTACTAATATTTCCTATATAACGTTTTTCTAAATTTGGTTTGCAATTAATCTGGAATTCGTTTTAAAACCATCATTTAGGCTTCAAAGGCTGAGCTTAAGTTTTGTGAGAAAAAAAACATATATGTTCGGATTTAAAAAATTTTAATTTTTAACTCCTGAACATCCTAGTGACTCTTTACCGTTAGATAAATCAAAGAAAATATTTAAAAATGTTATACGCTGGTGATCGTCAGTTGAAAAACGTATTTTTTTCCATTTTGGCTAATTTTTATATGCAATATTTAAAAAAACAGTCCTTATTACTTATCCGACGATGCAGCATGCTAACCATTATTTCTTTTATTTCGACAGTTCAGGTCCTGTGTTCATTGATTTTTAATATGAATTTAGCATTCAGCTAAAGTAACTGTGTAAGTAGCATTCATCACCAGTGTAATTGTGTGGGTGGGTGAGTGGATCATCACCACTGTAAATGTATGGGTAGGTGGGTGGGTCATCACCACTGTACGTGTATGGTGGGTGGGTGGGTCATCACCACTGTACGTGTATGGGTGGGTGAGTGGGTCATCACCACTGTACTTGTATGGGTAGGTGGGTGGGTCATCACCACTGTACGTGTATAGGTGGGTCATCACCACTGTAAGCAGAGTTTCCAGGCGAGGGTTCAGGCCGAGCTTACTTCACGAGTGCAGCAAGTGATGGGGTTGGCACGCAAAGCGTGCAGGGGTTTCCCCTAGTTTATTAATTAAAAAATTATAAAATATAGTAACTTTTAGCTCAATAATAAATTGCCTACAGCTTTCATCCCCAATAGTACCGGTAGTTGGGACGCTACAGACAGTGCACGTCTATTAGTGGTAGCTTTTAGCTGAGCAATAAATTGCCTACAACTTTCATCCCCAATAAGTATTAATAGTTAGGACGCTACAGACTTTTAGCAGGGCAGAGTGGTCCAAACTAAAGTTAGGACAGATTGGTAACTTTTAGCCAAAATGGAAAAAGTTAATGTTCATTACCGGTACTTCATAACTTAAAAGATTACTTCATTTCGAACCTTAAGATGGTTTTAAAACGATTTTCAGCTTTTCGGCGTTCTTTTCTATATCCGATCGCATTGTTCGTGTTTTACTGCCTTCAACATCATTCCAGTCTCCTGAGCTACTGTATTATTATGGACAGTATTTTATTTTGATTGATTGTTTTTCTTATATATAACAGCTAATTTGGGAAATCTCTATTTCAAATATAAAAAAGTACTTTCATTACTTAGACAGAAAACCGGTTACTGACGGCGTAGAAATTATGTGCAGCTGAGTTTGAAGGTTGTTTTCTAAGAAACTTCGAGACCTATGTAAAATCCAGTTGTATCATTGTTTTCCTCGTTTAACCGTACGTTATGATTTTTGAAATTTGTTAATGATGGAGTATCAGATGAGGAAGACAAAGGTTGTTGGACATTTGCCATCATTACGTGAAAATTACCAATCACGACGTTTCGATTTGGTAAAACCCAAATCTGTTCAAGTGCTAAAAACTAAATTACATCTACACAAACATGTTATAAAACTTAGTTTTTAGCACTTAAAAAAGATTTGGGTTTTACCAAATCGAAGCGTCGTGATTGGTAATTTTCACGTAATTATGGCAAATGTCCAACAACCTTTGTCTACCATATCTTACGTTATGAACTATAAATGTTTAAATTTTTCTATAAGTTTTAATAATTTTTATCCTCATGAACAAAAAAGTACCAGAATTTCAATTAGTTTGTAGAAACTAATTGAAATTCCGGTACTTTTTTTGTTCATGAGGATAAAAATTATTAAAACTTATATAATGTATAATGTAGTGTACATCTAATTTACACCGTTCATGTATCACATTAATGTTTTAATACCTTGTTGATAGAAAGGTTTCCTATAAGTTTTATAAATGTTATAATTTTAACTTTTCAAGAAAACAGTTCTTATCAATTTCCTGAAAAAAATCTGGGCTCTCTTCAGTTTTCTTGGCTTCTAGAGATCGTAAAATGAATTCCTTGGTCACGTTGTAATCCTAATGACATATATAGTTACGGTAAATAATGTGTATATGGGTAAGTAAATACAGTGACTTTATATTGATTTAAATCAATTTTTAAATTTAACAATTTTAAATTATTCTAAATCGATATAAAACCACTGCATTTACTTACACATATGAAAATAATGTATTGTAATTAATCATGTAATAAGGTTTTTAACAATACCAAGTAGTTAAGGGAGTCGGGAAGTCCCATAAGGCTCCATGTTAAATTAAACATATTAATGGACCATTTACTCAGATACTGTAAATGCTACACGCTTGTATTTTGGCATGTGTATGAACCCTATGTACCTTGTTACTATCACGCAATTTTAGAATATTTGAGAAAATATTTTCTTTATTTTAAATTTTTAAATGTAAACTATAATTTAAAAAAAGATAACTAGTTAACAGTGCAAGTATATCATAACATTCGTGTAAGGAAGATATTATGATAAGATTTAAACAACTTTGCTAACACGATTTCTAAGGAAACGCGTCTAATGTGGAAAAACAATTAGATTGTCGGAAAATAGCAAATAACTAAATACTAATCTCTAGATATAATAGACAAAAAAAACACTCTTTCACTCATCACTAATTCTTCCACTTCCCGTAATCCTACAGAGCTGAAATTTGGTACAAATGTTTGTTGCAGGCTAAATAGGAAAACTAAAGTATTTTCATCTTAGTAAACTACTACTAAAGGGTAGAAACCACCCCTAAAATATCGTTCCGTAAGGATAACATTGGTTTGATTTTCGTAAATTATTAAAAGATGTTTTATAAATAAATAAACATGTCTATTTTAAATGTTTGATAATATACTATTGATGAACTTTTAATATGAGTAAATGTTTTAAAATTCAGCTGATAAACAATCGTCATGGTTGGCTCGCAAAGCGTACAGGGGTGTTCCCTAGTGGGTTATAAAAAAGTGGGTCACAAAAAACATAAACACCAACCACAAAGATAAACTAACAATTGTTTTGGTAATATGAAAGTATTAATAAAACGTACCTAAGTAGATAACCTAAGTGACATACAGTAGTAAGAAAACCAAAGGCTATTACACAGTGTAGATTGTATACATTAATAAATGGTTCTACCTGTGGTTAACCACTGTGAAGGCAACATAAAAAACGTACCCAAGTAGACAACAGTGACACACACAGTAGTAAGAAAACCAAAGGGTATGACACAGTGTAGATTGTATACCATAATTAATGGTTCTACCTGTGGTTAACCACTGTGAAGGCAACATAAAAAACGTACCCAAGTAGACAACAGTGACACATACAGTAGTAAGAAAACCAAAGGGTATGACACAGTGTAGAATGTATACCATAATAAATGGTTCTACCTGTGGTTAACCACTGTGAAGGCAACATAAAAAACGTACCCAAGTAGACAACAGTGACACACACAGTAGTAAGAAAACCAAAGGGTATGACACAGTGTAGATTGTATACCATAATTAATGGTTCTACCTGTGGTTAACCACTGTGAAGGCAACATAAAAAACGTACCCAAGTAGACAACTGTGACACATACAGTAGTAAGAAAACCAAAGGCTATGACACAGTGTAGATTGTATACCATAATAAATGGTTCTACCTGTGGTTAACCACTGTGAAGGCAACATAAAAAACGTACCCAAGTAGACAACAGTGACACATACAGTAGTAAGAAAACCAAAGAGTATGACACAGTGTAGATTGTATACCATAATAAATGGTTCTACCTGTGGTTAACCACTGTGAAGGCAACATAAAAAACGTACCCAAGTAGACAACAGTGACACACAGTAGTAAGAAAACCAAAGGGTATGACACAGTGTAGATTGTATACCATAATAAATGGTTCTACCTGTGGTTAACCACTGTGAAGGCAACATAAAAAACGTACCCAAGTAGACAACAGTGACATACAGTAGTAAGAAAACCAAAGGGTATAACACAGTGTAGATTGTATACCATAATAAATGGTTCTACCTGTGGTTAACCACTGTGAAGGCAACATAAAAAACGTACCCAAGTAGACAACAGTGACATACAGTAGTAAGAAAACCAAAGGGTATGACACAGTGTAGATTGTATACTATAATAAATGGTTCAACCTGTGGTTAACCACTGTGAAGGCAACATAAAAAACGTACCCAAGTAGACAACAGTGACACACACAGTAGTAAGAAAACCAAAGGGTACGACACAGTGTACATTGTATACCATAATAAATGGTTCTACCTGTGGTTAACCACCGTGAAGGCAACATAAAAAACGTACCCAAGTAGACAACAGTGACATACAGTAGTAAGAAAACCAAAGGGTATGACACAGTATAGATTGTATACCTTAAGTAGACAACAGTGACACACACAGTAGTAAGAAAACCAAAGGGTATGACACAGTGTAGATTGTATACCTTAAGTAGACAACAGTGACACACACAGTAGTAAGAAAACCAAAGGGTATGACACAGTGTAGATTGTATACCATAATAAATGGTTCTACCTGTGGTTAATCACTGTGAAGGCAACATAAAAAACGTACCCAAGTAGACAACAGTGACATACAGTAGTAAGAAAACCAAAGGGTATGACACAGTGTAGATTGTATACCATAATAAATGGTTCTACCTGTGGTTAACCACCGTGAAGGCAACATAAAAAACGTACCCAAGTAGACAACAGTGACACACACAGTAGTAAGAAAACCAAAGGGTATGACACAGTGTAGATTGTATACCATAATAAATGGTTCTACCTGTGGTTAACCACTGTGAAGGCAACATAAAAAACGTACCCAAGTAGACAACAGTGACACATACAGTAGTAAGAAAACCAAAGGGTATGACACAGTGTAGATTGTATACCATAATAAATGGTTCTACCTGTGGTTAACCACTGTGAAGGCAACATAAAAAACGTACCCAAGTAGACAACAGTGACACATACAGTAGTAAGAAAACCAAAGGGTATGACACAGTGTAGATTGTATACCATAATAAATGGTTCTACCTGTAGTTAACCACCGTGAAGGCAACATAAAAAACGTACCCAAGTAGAAAACAGTGACACACACAGTAGTAAGAAAACCAAAGGGTATGACACAGTGTAGATTGTATACCATAATAAATGGTTCTACCTGTGGTTAACCACTGTGAAGGCAACATAAAAAACGTACCCAAGTAGACAACAGTGACACACACAGTAGTAAGAAAACCAAAGGGTATGACACAGTGTAGATTGTATACCATAATAAATGGTTCTACCTGTGGTTAACCACTGTGAAGGCAACATAAAAAACGTACCCAAGTAGACAACAGTGACACACACAGTAGTAAGAAAACCAAAGGGTATGACACAGTGTAGATTGTATACCATAATAAATGGTTCTACCTGTGGTTAACCACCGTGAAGGCAACATAAAAAACGTACCCAAGTAGACAACAGTGACACATACAGTAGTAAGAAAACCAAAGGGTATGACACAGTGTAGATTGTATACCATAATAAATGGTTCTACCTGTGGTTAACCACCGTGAAGGCAACATAAAAAACGTACCCAAGTAGACAACAGTGACACACACAGTAGTAAGAAAACCAAAGGGTATGACACAGTGTAGATTGTATACCATAATAAATGGTTATAACTGTGGTTAACCACCGTGAAGGCAACATAAAAAACGTACCCAAGTAGACAACAGTGACACACACAGTAGTAAGAAAACCAAAGGGTATGACACAGTGTAGATTGTATACCATAATAAATGGTTCTACCTGTGGTTAACCACTGTGAAGGCAACATAAAAAACGTACCCAAGTAGACAACAGTGACACATACAGTAGTAAGAAAACCATAGGCTATGACACAGTGTAGATTTTAGAATACCATAATAAATGGTTCTACCTGTGGTTAACCACTGTGAAGGCAACATAAAAAACGTACCCAAGTAGACAACAGTGACACATACAGTAGTAAGAAAACCAAAGGCTATTACACAGTGTAGATTGTAGTATACCATAATAAATGGTTCTACCTGTGGTTAACCACTGTGAAGGCAACATAAAAAACGTACCCAAGTAGACAACAGTGACATACAGTAGTAAGAAAACCAAAGGGTATTACACAGTGTAGATTGTAGTATACCATAATAAATGGTTCTACCTGTGGTTAACCACCGTGAAGGCAACATAAAAAAGTCATGCAATGTACAGTTAACAAATTTAAATTAAAAAAAATCTATTAGTCATAGAAGAGTGGGGATTGTTTTATTGTATACAGAATTAACATATGTTATTTTTAAAGCTAAAAGTAAAAAGAAAAATAATGTTTTCCTATTTTTGATATCCTGATACACTTTTATTGGTAAAAAACAAGATAACAATATTTCAGGTAATTAATAAGAACATATTTTCTTAAAAATTTAAAATGCTAAAATTATTAAAACTTATAGGAAACATTTCCATCAACCATGTATTAAAATATAAATGTGATATATTAACAGGTTTTTTAGTAATAACTGTGTAAATTTGATATACAGTAAAACTAGTTAAACTGCCGATACTTTTTGGTTTCTACTAGAATAAAAATCATGAAAACTTACAGTAAAATTAAAAAATTCATATTTAATAACGTTAAATCAAAGGAGAAAAACAATGGCGTGATTGGATGTCTCATACACCTCATAGGCTACTTAGAAAGCAACCTTTAAAATCGGGTGCACGTCATTTCTGCGCTGACAGTAAACATTAGCCTACCTAAGATTACATGTTAAAAACGCGGTGAAGCAAGGAGAAACATCTGGTCAAAATAAATTTGCTATGTAATACCAACATTAGAAGGAAACAAAGTACGCGTTTTCAAAGTTGCCATGGTTAAAAATGGCTTTAACAGTCTTTGTCCATCTCTGCAACCAAAAATCTTTTTCCTGAATCTATTTCTGAATATATATAGAATACATATTTTCAATAAAACTAATAGGAAGAAAGTAATTTACAAAAACATAGCATATTTCAACGCATCCGTTTCAATGCACTTACTTACATAAAAGCACTCGCAGGTGTTTTTACGTACACGTACTGTGGTATTGGTTGTATGTTCAACATACAACTTTTCTTTAACATTGGTTTAACATGTTATTTTAAGTTATAGTTTAGTTGTTTAAATGTTTATTTTAAATATTTATACTGTAGCATTAATTTATAAATAAATGTTTAATGCTAAACGTGATTTATTAAGTGTTAATAAATGTCACCAGAAAAAACTATTCAACCCTTTAGATTTTCTAAAAGTAGAGAAAATATAGTAACTTTTGGCTTTCTTGGAATATAAAATGTTCAATGTTTTGTTTATTTCCTAGGTTTATTCCCATTTTAATAAACTTTTTAATTTTATTTTTATACTACTTTACATAACAAACATATACATTTTTTTCGCAACAAACATATAAATTTTTTCAATGTTAAACATATTTGTATATTATTCTGTGCTATTTCGTGATAAAAATGATGTATAAAGTTATAGTATTAGAATATTTTATAGATGTTTAATAAACTTCTCAAATTACGCTTTCGACATAGAGAAAAATGGTCCGCCACTTATAGGGTTAATGAAAAATTCTTATATTTGTTTTTACTAAAAGTAGTCACGAGTTTAATCTTTTTTTCATTACTTTTTGAGAATTTTCAAACAAAAGTTATATTTAAATAATAATTATCATATTATTAACTAAACCTCATCGAAACCTTTTTTAAAGTAATACCCTCTTAGCATAATGATAACAAAAAAGTTTAAAGAGTGGTCGGTTTTATTGGGTCTATTCTTCATGTTAAGTCCCTCCCCTTATTCCCTTATGAATCCTGAAGGATGGATAAACGTAGTCATTGTTACTTCCACTCACTCAACTCTCACGGTGTAGTTACGATCGCGATTGTCACACTGTCATGTGCGTCCGTAATACAATTACTTCTGATTATACACTTTGAAACTTGTAAGATTACGGTATTAGATAAACGGTGTGTTATTTAAAACAATGACAGTCACTGCGCATGGCATTGCAAACATCAAGGTTAGCAATGTTGACTTACATCATAGACCTGCGCAATATATAACTATACACATACCGTCGGCGAGAACAATTCTCGAGTTTTAGACTTGTGTGCTGAGGTAGTTAAGACTATCTAATATTTTACCCACTTTGTTAAAAAATTAAAAATACAAATCGTATGTGTATTTATGATTGGTATCTATTCACTTTCTAATCACCTCTGAAAGTAAGATTTCTTGTTGAAAAAGTGGTGAAATATAAGTTTGTAATTCTTGAGGAGGTTGATATTAGAAACATTAAAAAAGTAGAGAAGAGGAGGTGGTAAATTAAAAAAGTAAGAGATTATGTATGTTTAAAAAAAATTATGTTTATTTATTTAAATAAAGACGACTAAAAATGAATTATATGTTTCTAAAAGAACATTGTTGTTAAACGCAATGTAAATTGCATGAATATTGCATATATATGCCTACACGTATATTATGAAGATTAACTTACAACATTTTTTTTTAAATTTAAGTACAACGTTTACATAAAATTATATTTTGTTAGGATTTGGCGAAAACTAAAGGTTTCAGTAGTTCAATTTGTGGCGGATATTACAAGGTTGGGTTATGACCAAAGCGAGCATTTCAATTCCTGTACCTCAACAATATGCTCTGCAGTGAAGGGTACACAGTATTATGACGCGCTTCGGTAGAGGTCGGTAGTGTTTTAACTCCCTGAGGACACATCAGAAGCAACATGTTTAACATACGAACAACTGTTTTGTAACCGTATTAAGTTAGAAACACCGTAGAACAGTTTATACAATTTATATTGTGACATAATTTATAATTAATTTTATATGGTACACTAAATATTTTACAAACTCTCCAAATTATTGTACTGTAAAATATAAATTTATAAAAATTAAATACAATGTAATGAACATTTGTAGAACGATGCATGTATTCCCCCTATCAGACCAAGTTGTTTTTATAATTGACTAGTTCGCGTAGCTGTGGCTTAGTCTGGTACTAACTATTTGTCGTAATTTTTTACTTTAGCTGTTAGAAAAATAGAGGTTGACTGTTTACTTGACGTTATCTTGAATAAAATAAATTAATGTTGTTTTCATAAATCAACATTAATTTATTTGGCCATAGTAATACACTTACTGGATATGATTTGCACAACAGTACGTAATAACACCGTTGATTTTAGGTGTATATAATCAGTGATAATAAGCACATAACTCAGCTGGCCACAGAGAACCTTTTTCAGGACTAATATTTATTTTCATTTTTGAAACGTAGGTAGGTCGGGATATGCTGGAAATGCCTTATTCCAGTTTACAAGTTTAGGAACTAAATACATAAAAACATTCTTGTATGTAAATGCAATGAAGTGTAAAAAGTTCAAGTGAATCCATTCTCTACTTTTCGAGTTTGTGTACCTACACAAACACAGAATTTTGATTTTTATAATTAGGATGTCAATTAAGTCCCGGGACGGCTTAATTAACCGTTTCGATTTGAGCTAGAAAATTTTATATGTTTTAAACGGACATCATAAACTATTTTAACAGGTATAATGTTGACCGCTACGTATCCCGGGGGGTGGTTCACAAGGAGTCTGAAAAAAAGCTTAAATAAGAGCATAAATCGAGTTACATATCAAATTAAGGTCTTTATTAGTATGCCGCAAACCCAACCTAAAATAGTAGACTCTAGCCAAAATGGCAGGTGATTGAAGTTTCAAAACATTGGTAACAACTTTTGTTAAGGGAACAATATTGAAAGTTGTTGATTGTACATAGTGTTTAGATTAGAAATCACAACTGTGAAGGTTTTTAAATCATTTAAGCTTACTCAACAGTTGTAAACATGATTTTTAAACCCCTATGAAGGAAAACAAATCATTTCAAATAGCAGGAAAATTCCTGTCTGCAAAGTTAAATGAATGGTCTAAAGTGAAAGTAGTGGATCTGTGGTTCCCGACAGTCTGTTATCTACGAAACGATTATCAGGTACAACAATCCAGTTGTGACCTTAAAGAAAATACAAAATCTGATAATAATGTTTGAGAGTTTAATCACCTGCTAGAGACAACCGTTTGCGGCGTTGTATTCTACTAATAAAGATCTTTAATTTGAGATACAATTCGACTTATGCTCCTAATTTTAAACCTTTCTTCCGACTCCTTGGGGACGTCCCGGGATACGTAGCGGTCAACAGAATATGTGTTATATGTTTATGAACATGTATGAATAAATTATTTTTATGATGTCCGTTAACAACATGTAAAGTTTTGTATCTCATTTCGTAACGGTTAAAATAATACTAAGCCGTCCCGGGACTTAGTTGACACCCTGTATATAGATTATCGAGGCTTTATAGCGATTAATGTCTTTTGTAATTTTTAAAATGGTTGCGAAATTCAACCTGTGTTGTTCTTTCTTACTCTTATATTCTCTTTTGTTGCCCTAGACGTTTTATATTTCTTTTACTATCAAAGATTTCAGCTGGAATCAGTATACTAACTCTTTTGTATATGTGCTTCAAATGATTTTGTAGGACATAAAAATACAAGGTGATATGAAAATTATTAAAAAGTTATTATTAAAACTGGATTATAAAAGGATTATATTAAACTGCAGTTGTGAGATGAACCTATTTGAGTCCTTTCCGGTACGAACGTTATCAATTACAGAAAAATTACTGAATTCGGAACCGTCAGTAATGTAACTAGAGTGACGTTACATTAATATCTATTGCGTTTTTCAATGTGAATTCAGTATTAGATGAGTGGGGCACATGCTAGTCGGGCACCGCTGTTGCGCACTTGGTTGAAAGGCCGCCTCTCGGACTCACCGCTATTGCACACCTACCCTTCCGAAAACTCTTAGGGGTGGTTAAGCAAAGGTGAAACTTAATAACAACTGATTTGTCAACACGCATTTATAGGCGCTGAACTCGTGGATTTCTTGTAAATTAAGAATTTAGTGATCACTTTCACTAAAAATCACATCGCCATAAGACTGATTTTTTATTTTGCTGCCCAGTCTTCTTTTAAGAAAGTCCCTTCTCTTACAAGTTCTAGCTCGGATTTTGGAAAATTCGTTAGTATTTAGCCGCACATATGTGTCTGCTTACATAGATTTCAGGCATTTAAAAAATATTGAATTTTTTAAAAATTCGAATGCAATGAGCACTTCTTGTTAGACCGCATTATAATTGTGATTGTAGACTTCTATAGGAATTATTTATAGGCAAGTTCCATATAGCAATTTGCTTTCCTACGTGACAGTGGAATAATTTTAGTATGCTACAAAATGCGTATAAAGTGAAAAAATAATTAATTAATTTCCTAGAGACCTTATGTATAGTGCCTTATTTTCTATCTTACAAAAATTAATTTAATAAAAAAAAAATTAAATGAAGTGAAATCTATAAAAAATGTATCGTGTTTATAATGCTTCCCCATTATAATGCCCATACATTTTTGAGTAATGCAATACTATTGCATATGTTACGCAATTAAATAAGAAATGTATATTAATACAAATGTGTTTATATTGGTTGCAAATTAGTTTATAATTATAATATATATTATAATTGTTCCACACAGAAAATACACATTACTTTGATTGTTAGCTACATGAAATATTTTATTTTCAATACCAATAAACTAATTTATTATTCTTAGGAACTTCAGCCATATTTGTTAAAATAAGACATACTATATTATTAAACTGTTTTATTAATGAAACAAGAATCAGATCGTGTGTCAGACAGAACGAAATTCTAAAACCAATCTATGTGGCAAGTTTTCAGGACTACTAGTGACGTTATTAATTTTTCATAAAATACATTTAAGTTTTATTTCTATTGCAAGGCCTATATACTTATTACCACATTTCAAGAGTCATCTTAGATACAAAACATACAGAATATTGTAGCCATCACATTTTGTTTCCCATCCCTATAAAAAACATTATTATTAGTCAAAAATATATTAAGCAAAGCAACGTTTAATTTGTTTTCATTGAAACCAAAATAATTCACTGATTTATATTTTGGTTTCACATTATAATGATAATCACAGTACCACATTTCACTCAATAAGGATTATCTGTTGACCAATGAGAAAATGTCATTATATTTAAATAAACTATACACAACAATAATGTTAAAAGACTAATTAAAATATTTGGTCGATTAATCCCCAACATTGTACTTTATTATTATATCTAAGAGTTTGCAGACGAACATTTGTTCTGTTTTCAACATAAAGTATTGTGCGAGCGCATACTCATGATCGTTATTAGTGTAAACAGTGAGGGGTGAAAATACATACGGCCAAAACTGAATACGGGCTATATTCATCATCCCGCAACAAGCCAAGGAAGAGTTAAAAGTTGGGGCAAGACGTCGATGTTCTAAAATGTTAACCTTTGTGGATCGTAGGAAAGGCATAAGAGACAAATTCTAGAGCTATTACGGTGGACGCTGAGGACTCAGGGTACCTGCTTGGGTCAAGTGCGCAATAGCAGCAAGGAGGTTGGGGAGCCTTTTTGGGGATTAAAGGTTGGTGCGCAATATCGGTCTTACTTGGTGCGCAAACTACTAAAGGGGTCAGGAATATAGTCATAAAACCAAAAACACCCTAGTTGCGCTTCGACCGTTTCAGGTAGAATAACGGTCATCCTTGCCACATTCTTTAGGTGAAGGAGAGGCTGGGAAATATAGCATGAACCTAAGAGGCGCATTATGGGCTAACTCCTAGATTTTACAATTGTTTATTTTAAATCCATTCAGCTCTCACCTCCCACCCAACACACAAAGATACCAGAAGTGTGTGACAAAGGGCGCGGTGATATTTTTTAATAAATCCTAGTTAGTTGTGGTCAGTTGTAATGAAAAGTGTGTTGTACAGAGTTATTAATTTATAAAATGTTAATTTATTATAGTTTTTATTTAGCGTAACTTTTTTATTTTTAAGTTGTTTCAAAGTGAAAATTATTTAAGACTTAATAGTGTTCAATCGGCCCAAGTTCGTATCACCATCAGAAGAAGAACGAAAGCTTCAATAGATAAAAAATAAAGAAATATATAGACTAACCTTTCTGAAGCGAATGTCATACAGTTGATTGGTCAAACCTATCTGAATTACAATTTATTATACAATTGTATCGTTCAATATGTATTTTACTCAAATCTTGAGCAATAATTATTTACGAATAACTTTGAGTGTAGATCTTAATATATATGTGTGCTTGGTGTAGTATATTAATATCATATATCTTATAATTATTTTAACTTGATACATTCATTAGGTTTCCATTAAAAATATTATACTTTTTATTCAACGTCCTTGTGTACATTGATTACTGTCTTTATGTGTTTAAACAATAATTTACATATTCCTATATGTATTAATAATTAATTAATAGGTATTAATTACTACACATATAACATTTATATAGCAAAAATATTTGTGAATATTTTTTAAACCTTAATGAAATAATATAATCCTGATATCATACCTTTATAACGTAAACCCTTCATAACTAGCCTGTATATGTCTGTGTTTAAATATGTATTTAAAATTCATGTAAGGAAATTCATAAACTGTATGTAAACTATTAACTACATATATAGCTATCAAAGTGACCGATAGTTTGTAATGTCATAGACAGGTAGACCTACGCTTTTCAATGCAACACTTGTACAATATTATTGTAGAATTGCAATTGTTTTTTACTTCTGAGTATAGCCAACTGAATCTCAAAGCCAATTCAGACACTGCCATTCTTTATTAAAATTAACTTAAATGCCAGTTTTACAATTGTACATACGCTCACATGATATAGATAATGCAAGGTATCTATATCATAAACTTCATAATTCATTTTCATTTCTGTATATAATTTAGCTTTAATCTGTGTATAACTGGTCTGTGGCATATTAGCGTAGGGATCACCTTAAATAAACTGTGTCCGGCATGGGGGAGGTGGAAGTTGAGGGGATCAGTGTTGCTATATTAGCAGCACGGTACCACACCTGTTTTGGCTGCTGTTGGGGTCTGTGGGTGGCTGAGGATAGGAGTATTTGGGTGGCTGGCGGTAGGGGTTTGTGGGTGGCTGGGGATAGGGGTCTGTGGGAGGCTGAGGATCGGAGTATGTGAGTGGCTGGGGATAGGGATCTGTGGATGGCTGGGGATAGGGATCTGTGGATGGCTGGGGATAGGGATCTGTGGATGGCTGGGGATAGGGATCTGTGGATGGCTGGGGATAGGGATCTGTGGATGGCTGGGGATGGGGATCTGTGGGTGGCTGGGGATCGGAGTATGTGGGTGGCTGGGGTAGGGGTCTGTGGGTGGCTGGGGATAGGGGTTTGTGGGTGGCTGGGGATAGGGGTTTGTGGGTGGCTGGGGATCGGGGTCTGTGGGAGGCTGAGGATCGGAGTATGTGGGTGGCTGGGGATAGGGATCTGTGGATGGCTGGGGATAGGGATCTGTGGATGGCTGGGGATAGGGATCTGTGGGTGGCTGGGGATCGGAGTATGTGGGTGGCTGGGGTAGGGGTCTGTGGGTGGCTGGGGATAGGGGTTTGTGGGTGGCTGGGGATCGGGGTCTGTGGGAGGCTGAGGATCGGAGTATGTGGGTGGCTGGGGATAGGGATCTGTGGATGGCTGGGGATAGGGATCTGTGGATGGCTGGGGATAGGGATCTGTGGATGGCTGGGGATAGGGATCTGTGGGTGGCTGGGGATCGGAGTATGTGGGTGGCTGGGGTAGGGGTCTGTGGGTGCCTGGGGATAGGGATCTGTGGATGGCTGGGGATAGGGATCTGTGCGTGGCTGGGGATCGGAGTAAGTGGGTGGCTGGGGATCGGAGTATGTGGGTGGCTGGGGGTAGCGGTCTGTGAGTGGCTGGGGATTGGGGGTAGGGGTCTGAGGGTGGCTGAGAATCGGAATATGTGATTGAGGACGAATAAGTGAGTGTGTGTGAAATTTAATGCTTTTTATGTAGGATAAAAGTCATGTTTTTAATTCAGATTTATATTGTTAGTAAATTAAGTAATATTTAAGCATTTTTAAAATTATTTGGTTTTGATTTGGAATTTTTCAAGTGTAAGCCTAGAATGAAGTTCCCCTCTCAACTGTAAGGGTTGATAATTGTAATAGAGAACTTTTTAATACCTTATTCGCCCATTGCAATAACATTTTACAATAAAGCATTTAGCATCTTTACTATTATAACTGTATTAGTACTTCAAAGTCGAGAAGTAGTGCCACACAATAACATACGATTGAGAGCTTAACATTCCTTTGTACTGTACAACTTAGTTAAGCTAGGCATTAAACTTTAACTTCTCGTATCAGTTTGTTTGATTTTTTCGCACAAATGTTTCAATTCACTATTTCCTGTACATGCCAAGACGTAAGCCTCAACTTGACTTGCGAGCCGGTTGCACATTGTCAGGACGGATAGCGTAATTGTGGGCAGTTGTCAAGGAACTTGTCCATCCCAGATAATTAAGGCAATGAAATAATAGTAGCCGACCAAGAAGGTCCTCATCCCTTCTGCGAGCGTAGGTTTCGCCCATTACCATCCTATGCGACCTTTATTCACATAATTGGCCAATTAATAATATTTAATTACAAGCAGACATGTTGTTACGAATTTGAGTGTTTAGTACCCACGTGCTGATGCACAGACATTAAATTATTTTTCCTATTGTTTTTGGTAAGTTTTCTGCACGCATGAAATTGAACATTTATAGTTAAGTCACTAGGTGTCAGTTATTATTAGGTATAAAAATGTATATCAAATAAAACTAATCATTCAAAACAAGTTTCACGGTTTGTAGTTTTTATCAAGCTGACAGAGGAGTCAATCACTACATTGTCTAAATATATTTAAAATCCAGAAATGAAATCTATACAATCGCTCATTTATTTGGAATATTACGAAGTCAGTAGAAGCCCTATAACAAGTACAATGAATCAGTTTGACTAATTCATCATCAGTCAAGTAACATTAACTTGCAGTTTCAAGGTAAAGTGCGTTTAAACTTGAATTCTATGTAAATTGACAGTAAAATTCATGTTTAAAACATGCAAATCGAGACTTTGTCTTGAGGTTGCAGATTTTACTAAGAATGAAATTTCGCAAACCTGTCGCACGTGACAGAACCTCCGATTTGATCCAACCATATGGACACACATCCCTTAGAATCCGTTTTGGGAATGTGGTCATTAATAATTAATATAACTAGAATATTAAAGGAACATTCGTCGATTTAACTTATATTAAATCGAACTGAACAAGTTTTTTCACTTGATGAGTATCAACCAGCTGGAAATTATTGCCTAATAAACTCTAACACAATATTATGAATTAGAATTAAAATTAGAATTAAATAGTACTATCCCTAGTTGTACAATGCAATTTGTAATGTGTGGTACAACAGCAGCGCACTAAAGAGCTTCCCGTCAGGTTCGTCGTGCCAGGATTCCAGTGTCATCTCATCAGCTGTTAAACGATTAAAGTAATTGAATAGTAAATAAGCATTCAAATAAATGTTCCTATCTTTCTTTGAAAGCCAAAACTATTGGAAAAACTTATCATTGCAACGAAATCTTATTTAATTTAGTATTTGTTATACACCACTTAATGAATTTATAGTATTGTATTGTTAAAACATTTAATGGCTAATCTTATGGGATATGGTTATTAAGTTATTATTTCCTACGAAATAATTTTATACAAGTCTTAGATAATTTATTACAAATAGTAATCATATAAAAATTGGCGCATGAATAGCTGAGTTTTCAACTTTTTATAGAATTTAGAAGAGTAAAATATAAAATTTTGAGTATCTTTCTAAATGTTATAGAACTTATATTTATTTAATTTCCTCGTGACATTCATTAGTTAGTTTATAATCGTATGTAATGAAAAACAAAATAAAGAATGCCAACGTTTTTGGTTTGGACTTTGCTTTAAGTGGTGCGGTTAATCTAGTTTCGCAACTTCCTGCGCCTACAATGGCCAGGGATAATGATGGCTACAATCAACCCGACACCGACACACGACTGACCACCACCGGGACTGACCAGCGTAAAACTATCGATAATACCGTGCACTGACCAGCGTACAACTAGTGATAATACCGTGCACTGACCAGCGTAAAATTATCGATAGTACCGTG
Source organism: Stictocephala bisonia (assembly GCA_035578905.1). Classification (NCBI taxonomy): domain Eukaryota; kingdom Metazoa; phylum Arthropoda; class Insecta; order Hemiptera; family Membracidae; genus Stictocephala; species Stictocephala bisonia. The sequence goes on from JAQJVL010003387.1 coordinate 44,165, forward strand.
CACTGACCGGCGTAAAACTATCGATAATAACGTGCACTGACCAGCGTATAACTATTGATAATACCGTGCACTGACCAGCGTAAAACTATCGATAATACCATGCACGAACCAGCATAAAACTATTGAGATAACGTGCACAGACCAACATAAAACTATCGATAATACCGTGCACTGACCAGCGTAAAAATACTGATAATACAGTGCACTGACCAGCGTAAAACTACCGACAATACCGTGCACTGACCTGCGTAAAAATACTGATAATACCGTGCACTGACCAGCGTAAAACTACCGACAATACCGTGCACGAACCAGTGTAAAACTATCAAGATAACGTGCACAGACAAGCATAAAACTATCGATAATAACCTGCTCTGACCAGCGTAAAGCAATCGATAGTACCATGCACGGACCAGCATACAACTCTCGATAATACCGTGCACTGACCAGCGTAAAACTATCGATGATACCGTGCACTGACCAGCGTAAAACTATCGATAATACCGAGCACTGAAGTGCGTAAAACTATCGATAATACCATGCACAGACCAGCGTAAAACTATCAATAAAACAGTGAATTGACCAGCGTAAAGCTATCGATAATACCGTGCACTGACAAGTGTAAAACTATCGATAATACCATGCACTGACCAGCGTAAAATTATCGATAGTACCGTGCACTGACCAGCGTAAAACTATCGATAATAATGTGCACTGACCAGCGTATAACTATTGATAATACCGTGCACTGACCAGCGTAAAACTATCGATAATACCATGCACAAACCAATCGAGATAACGTGCACAGACCAACATAAAACTATCGATAATAACCTGCACTGACCAGCGTAAAGCAGTCTATAGTACCATGCACGGACCAGCATACAACTCTCGATAATACCGTGCACTGACCAGCGTAAAACTATCGATGATACCGTGCACTGACCAGCGTAAAACTATCGATAACACCGTGCACTGACCTGCGTAAAACTATCGATAATACCATGCACAGACCAGCGTAAAACTATCAATAAAACAGTGAATTGACCAGCGTAAAGCTATTGATAATACCGTGCACTGACCAGTGTAAAACTATCGATAATACCATGCACTGACCAGCGTAAAATTATCGATAGTACCGAGCACTGACCAGCGTAAAACTATCGATAATAACGTGCACTGACCAGCGTATAACTATTGATAATACCGTGCACTGACCAGCGTAAAACTATCGATAATACCATGCACGAACCAGCATAAAACTATTGAGATAACGTGCACAGACCAACATAAAACTATCGATAATACCGTGCACTGACCAGCGTAAAACTATTGATGATACTGTGCACTGACCAGCGTAAAACTATCGATAATACCATGCACTGACCTGCGTATAACTATTGATAATACCGTGCACTGACCAGCGTAAAACTATCGATAATACCATGCACGAACCAGCATAAAACTATCAAGATAACGTGCACAGACCAACATAAAACTATCGATAATACCGTGCACTGACCAGCGTAAAGCAATCTATAGTACCATGCACGGACCAGCATACAACTCTCGATAATACCGTGCACTGACCAGCGTAAAACTATCGATGATACCGTGCACTGACCAGCGTAAAACTATCGATAATACCGAGCACTGACCTGCGTAAAACTATCGATAATACCATGCACAGACCAGCGTAAAACTATCAATAAAACAGTGAATTGACCAGCGTAAAGCTATCGATAATACCGTGCACTGACAAGTGTAAAACTATCGATAATACCATGCACTGACCAGCGTAAAACTAGTGATAATACAGTGCACTGACCAGCGTAAAACTATCGATAATAACGTGCACTGACCAGCGTAAAACTATTGATAATACCGTGCACTGACCAGCGTAAAACTATCGATAATACCGTGCACAAACCAATCGAGATAACGTGCACAGACCAACATAAAACTATCGATAATAACCTGCACTGACCAGCGTAAAGCAGTCTATAGTACCATGCACGGACCAGCATACAACTCTCGATAATACCGTGCACTGACCAGCGTAAAACTATCGATGATACCGTGCACTGACCAGCGTAAAACTATCGATAACACCGTGCACTGACCTGCGTAAAACTATCGATAATACCATGCACAGACCAGCGTAATACTATCAATAAAACAGTGAATTGACCAGCGTAAAGCTATCGATAATACTATACACTGACTTGCGTAAAACTATCAATAATACCGTGCACTGACCAGTGTAAAACTATTGATAATACCGAGCACTGACCTTCGTAAAAACATTGATGATACCGTGCTCTGACCTGCGTAAAACTACCGATAATACCATGCACGGACCAGCATACAAATATCGATAATACCGTGCACTGACCAGTGTAAAACTATCAAGATAACACACATTCTATCATGATAATGCACAGACCAGCATAAAACTATCGATAATAACCTGCATTGACCAGCGTAAAGCTATCGATAGTACCTTGCACGGACCTGCGTAAAAACATTGATGATACCATGCTCTGACCGTATACAGCTAGTGATAGAAGTACTCCCTCCCAGAAACTGATACAAGTACAGTATGTATTTAACGTAAACATTATAATTGTAGATATTTTTACTTTAAATAATAGATTATAGACTTAAGAGCATTATTTAAGCCGAAATATTTAACAAACTAATTACTGTAGTTATAAAAGTAATTCTGTAGTGTGTGTATTTAAATAAGTTTCAGACTTCAAAATTGTTCATCAATTGACTAAACTAAACGTTTGTTATCACTACCTACGTAAAGTGTATATTTCTTGTCTTATATGCCAGACCTTGTGTCAGGAGATCACATTACCACATACTGCCTCGGGGTAAAATTGTACTTCTAACGTCCTCGCTGCATGTCGCAGAACTATCACAATCGCCTCCTGTGGATTTAATAAATCGAGATTGTAGGCATAGGTTCTATGCTCAGTCCTCTTAATACCAACATGGCGTCCACTCAGTGGTTGCTATCATTGTGGACACAACTAAAGAAGTCTGGGTTGTCCATGTTGGGTGGTAGTCAGAGTCCGGCACAGACCAAGTAATACAAATAGTGTGGTCACATCAGTAATCGAACCCGGACCGTCTTCGTGGCAAGCCAGCGCCATAGCTCCTTATCTACGGCCGCTCCAATAAGGCACATAGTTACCGTGTTATAAACAAATGCACGTGTATTGGCTATACATATTTAGTGATATAATTACGGATAAAAACAGGTATTTCCCTTCGTAAACATTATTTCATAGTAGTCTCTACAGAATATAAATATTTATAGTATTA
>JAQJVL010003387.1:52500-62349 GCA_035578905.1 Stictocephala bisonia
ACTGTAACGGTGTAATTATATTTCATACCACTACTGACGTGTTGACGCATGTGCTGAAAGGTAAACACAGACGTTTTCCCTCATATGACATGCTACTCACTGAACTGTAACGGTTTAGTTCTGGTCGTTACTGCATATCACGTACTCCGTTTGTAGTAACATTATAATATTTCTGTATTATTAGTATTACTTTACCTGATTCGATCGTCTACTGTTTGTTACTTTATTATTTATTTATTAGTGTATTATTGGTGCGCAATTTATCTTCATCCTCTTTTAAGGCCACTGAAAAGATTATTTTAGAAATCAAATCCTGAAAAGTGGACCATTCTGCATGTGGGAACAGTGGCGGATGGGTGGGTGCTTCCGGATATTTAGTCTGTTGCTACGATATAAAATAATGTAATATAAGTTGTACACTTTCGTTTAACATAAAAAAATAATAATAAAAAGTTAAAGGGATGTTATACGGAAACAGGTTATTTTATTTACTAGTAATTTTGTTTTCCTAAAACTATTTTTATGTATGGAAAAGTGCAATAAAAAATACAAACATAAAACTGTGGTTTCTTTTTGTTTCTGATGCGCCAAAATTAAAACACTCTTCTTAAAAGTGATTTCGCAGAGGTATTTATGATTTGATATTAATAAAAACTACTAGATGGATTTGTCTTATTTTATTTTATTTTAAAGGAAATGTAGTCTTCTAAATATTTAAGTAGATTTATGAAGATAAAGTGTGTAGTTTGTGCATGACTTTAAATGCTATAACAGTTTTTTCTTATTTTTAAATTCATACTTTAAAAATATATATTTCTATAATACTTACAACATTGATTCTACATAAATATTAAATATACCAATAATCAAATATGCTATATAAGTTCCAACTCTGAAGCTACAGTGATTCTCTACTTATATCAACTTGTGTCTAATAAGAACTTGCGGGAAACAGCGATTGGCTTTAGGAATGTTATTACGTTGCATTTACACAGAGAAAACTGGGTAGTTGAAAAATTCTTGAATTTAATATATTTCAAATGTTGTCCGTATGTTACAACAAGGACCTTCTATATAATGATATTGGCAAGTTTTAAAAATAAATGAATGGGCCTAAATGAAAGAATTCAGAAGTTCCAAACCTCTTGTAGAAAATGAAACTTATAAGGTACAAATATTGGTCGAATAAGACTTATATTATATTTTTACAACAAGGAGAACAAGTTTAGCAAATAAAATTATTTTTGAAAATTTGCCCATTTTCAGGCAATTTTCAGTGTAACATTCCTTTAACAGTAATGTTGTATAGTAATTGCTATTTTGTAGTAATTTTAGTTATTTCTACATAAACCACACTCGAATATTTATATTTTTCTGCAGCAGTAGTAGTTGATGACGAAGGATATTTTTCTTACTAAGAATTGAAGCTGCATCCCTGAGTTTCGTCGTTCGTTCCTCAGGCTTTTCGCACGTCTTTGACGACCGATCTTATAGCAGAAGCTAGTCCTAACCAAAGCGACAGTCGTGTATGGGACTGTAAATATAAAGAATATAGTCGTCTTCAGTGTGGTAATAATATAATCATGAGACCGCAAAGTCGACCACCGAGGATCAAGTGTACGTCTTTGACAACCAAGATTTCATTTCACAAACATCCAATTCTGGTGTAACCAGTGCCAAAATGTCAATCAGTCAATAGACTATAGGCGTATAAAAAATTAGGTCTGAATAGTAAAAATGTGTATGTTCTAATATTTCTGAATATTGTAACAACTCTTAAAATTACAATTTATTATTAGGCTTGGGTAATAACTGAAAATGTATTATGTTAATATTAAATAATTTTCTTAGCTTAGATTGAGTTGCTTTATTTACTATTTAGGTATTTTCCTTTTTTATACATAAAAATAACATGTATGATAAAAGCGTTTTACCTCTTATATGTCAAACTGTCTTTTAAGACCACTCATTTGTCACTCAAGAAATATTAAAAATAAAATTAATGTGTACTCTCAAAATAAACATAAAACTAAAAGTTGATAATTTATTTGTTTTGACAAGATTTGTTGTGTATTATAAAATGCAAGAATATTGAAAATATTGTTGAAAGCATATCAGTAACATAGGCTTAAATACAAAATTATAGGTGTAAATGGTTCGCAGGAATGACATATTTTCATAATGAAATATGAATATAATTTTAAATTGTGTAAAAAATGTGTTTGCTGCAGAGTTAGAAATTATACCCTTAACCACGTAAAGGGTTAAAATTAATTCTTACATTTAACTGTAATGAGTTTCCCCAATGGTGTACTCACATCCCACATACACTCTGATTAGCCCCCTCCCCCAAATACTTTTCTATATCCGCCACTGTGTGGGATGAGATTTTCTCTGGTCTCTTGAAAGATAATGCTGAACATCTTGCTTTTTACTTGCCCCATACTGTCAATTTATCATTTGAGAGTAGTGAAATCCGCTTGAAATTTCAGTTAAATTTAAAAAAGGTGATCCCTCAGATGAGTAGAAGTACAAGCCTATTTCCATTTTGTCGACCTTTTCCAAAGTGCTGGAAAAGTGCAATCAATGAATTCAATCTTAATCTGGACATTAAATATTATCAATCTACATATTTTTTATATTATTAGTGTATTCCAACCTGAATTACCACCATCCATTGAGATTTGCGGAAAGTGAGCAGTGATATTTTCGTTTTACGGAGACTCTCTTTTTTTACTATAAGCTGCATACTTCGAATGTTTTTTAATGTCATAGGATTTATGGTATTTAAATATGGGGAGCTGAATAAACTAGTACAGTATTCAGAAGTGCCTTTAATTGAACTAAAGAACTAAGACAATTCTTGGCGTCAGCGAATTTTCTTAGTTTACATATACTGGAAGCTACGTCTTTCCTGAAACTTAGCAGCCATTCTCTCCTATCTGGTGCTCATTCAAATTACTACTCAACCAAAAATATGTTAACAGATCGCCTATTCCTCATGTCCGAAGTACTTTTTATGAAGAACAAGTTTAGGATTCCTCAGCACTTCGTCTTATAATAACGAATGCCAATATCAAATATAGAAAAACCTATTTAATGTTATAAGATGTAACAAACGCTCAAGTAAATACATTTTTTTATTTAGTAAGGCCTTTCGGTAACAAAGTTACCATCTTCAGACAACCAAACTATAACCAAAGTCTGAAGATGGTAACTTTGTTACCGAAAAGCCTTACTAAATAAAAAAACTTATTTACTGGAGTGTTTGTTACATCTTATAACATTAAATTATATATCCATCCAGTAAGAAACGAGCTTGAAGAATGATAGAAAAACCTGATAATTGATTATTTATTCATATGAAACTCTTCTTGCCACAGGCTACTTTCATTTCCATAAAATGAATTTCTCAGAATTTTCACTATTAGTTATGATTTTTTATTTATTTTAGTTATGATTTAGTGATCACTATTAGGACATTCACTATTAATTTTACTTACAGACTGCCTTTTATTTCGAAGCACACGTCTGACAGCTCGTAAACAAAAGGTGAATAACATAGCATTACTTTTCCAAACATTATCTTCATTAATAATTCAATTATAAATTCAAAATCCAACTTACAAATTTTGATTTGACACATATATTATATCGAGCTAGCTATTAACTCTCATCTCTACCGTCCCCAGTAGCCTATAGAATAGAGAAAAGAAAATGTTCTGGTAATTTGAAACCTCTTCAAATCTTATCGGGACTAGTACGGAGGATCTAAATATGTTAATTAATTTTAGATCGTTATTTGAAACACCATCTATCTTTTCTTTTAAAGTACATTGAATTAGATAAATAAATACTGTAGAACATGATGTTAGATTAAGGGCTTATGAATATGGGCAATCCGTTAAAATAAAGTACGGGTACAAGTCAATTACGAGATAAGAATTGGGCCTTATTTTGATTAAGATTAAATATAATTATAAATCAATAGTTAAATTAGACAAATAAAAATACTTTTTTAAATTGGTCGGTAGCGTAGTTGGTTGAATCCCAGCTTCATGTGCTAAAGGTTTTCAGTTCGATCCCAATCAGAGTCAATACATTTTGAGAAGGATCAGCTGATAATCACCGGCTGTTCATTTGTCATTGGGCTATTAATTAATGACACTTTCTAAGGAATAGTCGGCCTTAGTTTGTAACAATGACTACATTCGCTCATCTACACTCATCACACTCATTCGAAATCCATATTCGCCCATATCTTGACGATCGGCGTCTTATGAATAAATAAAAATAAATAAATACTGAAATAATACGTGGAAAAAAGTGCAAACAAATATTTACACTGGTAGGATGATAATAGGTGCACAATATTATTTAATATATGGTTAAAATGGGGAACTATTTGATTATAATAATAAAACTAAGATTACTACAATAGGCAGTTAAGTGGATGGGAGTCGACAGGTTTACTAAAGAGCCCAACGGTTGAGGGGTGGTGTTTACTATTCCTATAATCGTGGATATTAATTTCATACACACAAAAAAAAAACAAGGCCAATCTTCAGGAAAAAACCTCAGCTACATTTGTCATTTCAGCTGATAAAGCATTCTACGAAAATACAATACAGAATGTACATAAACATTAGGTAATAGGTTTGTGCTATCAGCTATTGACTGTCTGTAAGATAGAACAAAAACACAATAACTCATGAAACAGTTTCACCAGGACCAGGACTCTACTGTATCGGAGTGAGTGTCCTCAAGTCTGGGATTAGTTACATTCGCCATCTTCCCAATTTAAATACATTTACTTTGCTGCTGTACCAAGTCGAAGCATCGAGTGGATTTTCTATGTGAAATAACTTGATCATGAATGCAATTTAATGTCTCTCCAACCTTAAGGGTCTAGTCTTTGCCAGACTAAGAGCTAGTAAGTACAGCATGTAGTTAGATCGAGGGAGTTCTAATTCTCTCTTGTCAAAACAACGTCATTGGATAATAAAAACAGTTATGCAATTGAAAAGAATGAGTAACTCGAGGTGTTTGAAATTTGTATTGTAGTCTGTGCCTGGTTGATTAATTGTGTTGAGTTTCGGAAAAATACTTGTTTTAACGTATAAAAACTAAAAGATTTTAAAAAATATCTGCCTTAAAACAGAGAATTCTAATAAATAGAAGGTTAGTAGTAGGATACCTACTATTCTTTTTCAACAGAGTGTTGATTATTGATCTCTTGGTGACATCGTTGATTCGGTCTGTATGACCGAAGAGGAGGCACTGCCCCACGCCAATATGTCATATTCTGCCAGCGACTGCACGTAGACGAAATAAACAGTCCTGCAGAGATCCTCGCTAAGCACCTGACTCAGGTGTTTGGAAGCGTAGATAAGTTTTGTGATTCTTTGCTTGACGTTTGAAATTATGACGTATGGATCAGAAATACAGCATAATTTATGATCCAAGATGACTCCCAAGTATTTATATTGTTCAACGCGTTCAATATAGTTGCGACCATGAACAACAGAGTAAGGATCACCACAGGAATGTAATTTAAGTAAACTAATACCAGGGTCATTGGTCATATAAATTGAAAGATACTTGGTTTTTTTAAACATTTAATGAAAGAATATTGTGGTCGGACCAGTCCTTTAGTTTAATTAGGTCGATAGGTTTCAAACTGTAGGTTACATCCCACGAGCATCCAGATGAAACCAAAACCACGTTATCAGCAAACAGAAACAGTTTAATTTCGAAATATTGTTGATATATATGAAAAAGAATAGAGATCTGACCTTACTACCTTGCACTACACCATAATCTATATCAACAGAATCGCTCTGAATGTTATCTATCACAGTCGTTTGTAGTCTTATAAACTGTAAATAGTTTAGAGCCGATTTGGAATAACCAACTGCTCTAAGTTGCAATAACCAAGCTCTAAGAATACTCATCAGAATATTCCTGTTAATTCAGTCGAATGCCTTGGCTAGGTCCAAAAAAGTTAATAATAATCGTTTCTACAAGTAAATAATACTTCTACCTAAAACCATACTGAATATTGTCCACGCGTCGTTCATTATTCAAGTTGTGGACGGTTGAATTTTCACACATTTTTCAAAAATTTTTGCTAATGAAATCAAAAGAGAGATTGGTATAAAATTGAACATAAAGGACTTTTGATAATACTTATAGATAGAGACAACTTTTGCAACTTTAAATACATCTGGAAATTTATTAGTATGAATATTCATATTAACTTTATGCAAAAGTGGCTTAATCAACACTTGAATGCTTTCTTTGATTTATTGTGTTGGAATTGAGTCCCAACCGGATGCAGATTGCCCTTTAGAACTGTACACAACGAACAACAGTTCCTGTTCAAAAAACTTCAGCTCAAACACAGCAATATTTGCATGGTCGGCGTCCTCCATCTCTTACTATGCTGGGAAAAATGTATACTCACTTTGATTGGGTAATCTGATTCCATACAAAACATAGAGTTTTGAAACTAATATCAGCTGATAATATAAAACAGCTGTTTTCCAACTGTAAGTGTTTTGTTATATATATTTTTAACATTTAGTCTGTTATAAATATGGCTGAATTCAGTTATATTTTGAACAACGTGGCTTTTAAAGTGTTATTGGAAGACCAAACATTTTCTAGAAGTGCAAGGCACGTTGACCACAACAAATGGAGTTCGAAACACAACCACTGACAAAATTACGGATTTCCAGGATCCAAGACAAGAATGAAACACGTGGGACAGCGATGAATGTAAATAAGGAACCTCTACAAACAAGACGTTAAAAGATATCTTGAAAACACTTCCCCGCAGCAATGGATAGGGCGAAAAAGAGTGCTTCAGAGAACCCAGAACGATCTTCAGACTTAAGACCCATGGACTTCTAACTTCGAGGTACTATGAAAGACATGATTTACAGGAAAAATTCAAGGGCATTAGATAGATTGAAACGGGAAATCACAAACTCTTTCAATGGTATCCCTTTAGATACGGTTCAGTTAGTTTGCCGGTCTGTACTAACTCGCTGTCGTAGATGCATTGCTGTTAACGGTAATAATTTTCAATATTTATAAGTATATTTTACAAAAAAACACAGTTTGTATGTATTTAATAGGTTTATTCAATAACATTTATCTGTTCAAAATGTGCATATATATATTTTTGAGACGCCCTGATACAGTAGTCATAATTTTGGATGTAAATAAATCATGGAAGGACATCGCCTACTTACTACAGTATTCATTTTGTACTGTACCTTAAGTGTTTATTTATTCATAAGACGCCGATCGTCAAGATATGGGAGAATGTGGATTTTGAAAGAGTGTGTTGAGTGAAGATGAGTGAAAAAAGAGAATATACTGTACCTGAACATGTACATGTATATTGGCCTATTGTAACGGTCTAAGAATATAATAAGGTATATAGAATATATAAGGTCAAGTGTCCGTAAAATTAACAGATTATGAATTTAATAAGAAAAATGGCAAAACAAATAAGAGACAGGTCTAAGGAATTTAAAACTCTGACACGACTTTACATTAACATAGATAGGATGTAGAAATTACAGCCACAATGTTAATAATTACTGCTATATTGTTAGTAGTTAATAATATTAAAAAATGAGTACTAAATTATTTAATAGTTGATAAAATGTATGAGGAAAACTAAGTAATAAACTAATAAGGAAGTATCCATACACATAAAATATGCTTATTCATGTGAAAAAAATCTATTTAAAAAAGATATAGGCTACTTTGATGTATTAAATGACTTACTTGTTGATTAACAATGGTTATACAAGAAATATGAACAAAATAATAATAGTAAAGAAATGAAATTAAAACTGGCTTTATTAAAATGTGGAGATATGTCCCCCCTAATAGGGGGACTGTTATTTCCCCCTTTCCACTCAACCTTAAATGGTAGAAAATAGTAATGGTAGACATGAATATTTAGTTTGTGTATTGACAATTGAAAACTAACTTTAACACTATAAATGCTAGTTCAAAAAAGAAAATCATTTTGTATATCTTTAATATAAACTATGCATTTAATAATACAAAAGTTAAATTCCATCTAAAATGATAGTATAATAATAATAAAGACAAATAAATTACTTTATTTAGGGATAACGAACCAATTAAATTTGACAGCTTGCCTGGCTATCAATTAATCGTCCTACTGTTGTGTGAAAGAGGAATATCCTCGGGAGGCTGCGGGTGTAACCGATGGTTCCAGAGCCCCGTCCTTCAACTCCAAGAGGAAATCAAGTTGTGCGGATGTGGAAGTGTCTTCCTGATCGTATCCTCTGATGGTGTGACTGGTTTGTACGGCTGACAGCTTCCCTTCTCGCACGAGGCATCTCACTCCATTGAATACAACACAATTTAGGGGTGTGAGATGTTAATTTATATAAATGTCCCAGGCTGGAAATGAAGCTTCCAGTTCTCGAGGGGACATCTTCCTCCTCTATCTTCTTGCCGGGATCCAATCAGCTTTCAAACTTCGGGAAATGAAACCATTAATAGTCGATGGTGGGCTGGGAAAATATTGTCTTGCTAGTAGTCTGTTGGCCGCAGAGATGTCATACCTACCCATCGAAAAGGATGTTTAGAAGTCTTGCAAGCTCTTGGAGTATGGCTAGGACAGTCTTATTTTTCGTTGCTAGCAGACCGGAAATTAATATACTATTTTTCCGGCTATGCTGCTATATATCGTCAATTATTTTTTTTAAATTAGACACTTCTTTGTTAATTCTTTTTTTTCCCTTTATTAGGCGAATGACGTCTTGTTCATTTTTATCGCACTTAACTGATCTGGGTCTTTAATTCACTAATCACTTTAACAACAGTGATTATGTCCTTTTTCATATTATCTAGTTTTCCATTAGACTATTTCCGGAACTCACTAATTGCCTATAGGATGTTCGACCCCTGCACTGATTCGCGGTCACCGATCGCTTGGCTGTTTGTCGACGTCACCTCAGATGCACACTCACCACACTTCCAGTTTTTTTTTTTTTTTTTCATAAACTGACTATTTTGTTGGGGTCACCATGAGATGCAGAAATACAGCTTGAATTAAAGAAAAAAACACTATTACAATCGGAGCATTCAAATGTATCCTTTATCTGAGTTCCTTCTTTGTTACACATCTTGCAATTATCATCTATACTAAAAAAATTTCTCTATTTATTCAATAGGAGAAAATATCAATAAATATATAGAACTCTTTTATTGGTAGATAAAAAAAATATTAGGCACAACAAGAATACATGTTCACTTTACTTTACCGTGGCGAGTATCAAACTACAACACGTTACTGATAAACTGGACTATACTCACTCATCGGCTGCCTGATAACGACTGAACAGTTATTGTTTGTACATTTATTGTCGAATAATTATAAGATAATTGTAGAAGTAGATAATTGTCTTTATACAGTCATAAAGAGTTCAACAGCTACACTGCTGGTAGACAAATTACAAGTACTGTAATTTCTTTAACTCTTTACGTTTAAAAAAATATATTCTATTCAATAGAAATTAGATAATATATAATCCATTTCTGATTTTGCTCGTCACTCTCTGCATCGTTGCATAAGATTGTAGAATGAAGTAAAAGAGATTAGAACAACAATTAATTGCTGTTTCTAAATATTAAGAGTTAAAGTCATGGAGCTTAATTAATTACTCTATGTAAATTCTTAGTATGACAGTTATTATTATAGTGAAAACTGAAAACTATAAACCGATTTAAAGTTAATTGCGCAATTTATTTCAGTAATAATAAAATAGACGACAAACTCTTTTGGGCAAAACG
>JAQJVL010003388.1:0-62313 GCA_035578905.1 Stictocephala bisonia
TTTTTAAAAAAATACTAAGTGAAAATAGACCCCCTTAGAGCAACAACATCTTTTGTTCATAAGATATTTGTTTTGAGGGAGACAAAGGTAGTTGGACATTTGCCATCATTACGTGAAAATTACCAATCACGACGTTTCGATTTGGTAAAACCCAAACCTTTTTCAAGTGCTAAAAATTAAATTACATCTACACAAATATGTTATAAAACTACGTTCTTAAACTGATAAACTTATCTACTTTAATAATTATCTACATTTTAACTTAGATCCTAGAATGGGGTACAACAAAATTAACTTCTACTAAATATAAAAATGTTAACAGGGTTAAATTAATATAACCAATTAGGCACTGTCAAGGTCACGATATCAACGAAAAAAGTTTAATACATAATTAAAATTAATATTCAATTCAGACTGAAATAATATTACATTAACTAATCATAAATATATGGTACCTGAAAAACATAATATATTTACCTGAATAATAAAAATAATATATACAACCTGAAAAACACTATTAATTCAAAATAACATTCAACATGCACAAAAAAATGATATATATGACTCGGAAGGACTGAAACGTAATTACGATTACATTTTACTATAACAATTACATTTTAACCTGAAAAGACAACAATTATTAGGAATAAAACAATACAATAATCAAATATTACAAAAATGATTAAGTCTTACGACCCACAGTGACGATGGCGTCTAGACGTCCCAGGCACGAAGTGAGGGGATACAATGATACAATCCAAATGTAGAGTCTACGAAGTTCCCTCCAAGGTGATAAAACACGGGGACAAGACAAACATACACACTACACTTCACAACAACCATACACAGACTGACAAGGTCAGGGACTTACGCTCCGAGATCACCAAAAATGCGGTGACTCAGGTACGGGGTCGGAGACTCATGGGGTGTTTAATTGTTGTAGGGGCAGGTGGTGTAGGATTCTGGTCAGATAATGTCATGAATGTATTGAACTTTTTATAAAGTGTGTTTTTAAGTAAAGGAACCCACATGGGTCTAACTTCTATGCTACTTTGACTGATTACTTGTTCATTATTTAGTTTTATAAAGGCACCTTCCATGAATTTACGTTTAAAAAAATGTGGTTCCCTGTGAAGTATTTTAGTGTTATCCCAGTTAAATCTGTGCTCATTGTTCCAGGCATGTTCAGCTAATTTAGAATGTGTAGTGTCTCCTTTTTTAATGTTGGTTTTGTGTTCTTTTAGCCTGACTTCCAGTGGTCTCTTTGTTTCCCCTGTGTATTTTTCATTGCATTCACAAGTTATGCAATATACTAAATTTTTGGAGGATTGCTCCTCATTCTTTGGTTTAGTTTTAGTTAAAGACTGTCTTAATGTGTTTTGTGTGTTGAATGATGTTCTGATTTTGTATTTCCTAGCTATGCGTCTGATTTTTTCTGAAAGGTTAGGCGTATACAGAATGGACATGAATGCTTTAGGCTTTTCTGTGTCAGTGAGTGTTTGTTTGCGATTTCTTATTTGTTTGCATTTCTTTATGAGAGACTGAGAGTAGCCATTGTTTATTAGATCTTTGGAAACATTTTTAAGTTCATTGTCTAGTTTAGTTTTGTCTGAGCATATGGCTCGAGCCCTATCAAAGAGAAAGAGAAGGCTACACCTTCTTGAACAGTTTGTAGGTGGTTAGAATTAAAATTGAGGTATTTGCCTGTGTGAGTTTGTTTTCTGTAGACTGATGTTTTAGGCCATGTTTTGTTTTTTCTATATTTACATCCAAAAATAATAATTTATTATTTACTTATTTTTCCATGGTGAATTTAATGGTGGGTGAAACCTTGTTTAAGTGTTTTAAGAATTCTTCTAAATTTGGTTCACCATGACTCCAGCAGACAAATGTGTCGTCCACGTACCTAATCCAAACCTTAGGTTTGAGATTTGAGGAAGCAATTGCTTTTTCCTCAAACTCTTCCATGTAGATATTGGCAAAAATAGGTGATAGTGGGTAACCCATTGCCCTAGATATAGTAAGCTCATTTCCAACTTTTACAAGTTTATTGAATTAAATAGTTTTTTAATTGGCATAATACGTGTTGGTACATACACAGTACAAGTGAACGTCACACAACTCACATTTATTACAATATGAGGACAAAATGCTCAAATTTATTACAGTACAAGTATAAAATGGACAAATATTATGGTGATTGATTTCGGTGAACCACCTTCTTCAGACCAGAGGGGTTCACAAAAGGTGAGTGTTGTCTACATAAATCGATTATTGTGTATTGTGGTCTACCTAATACTTGTGCATTTTGAGCTATTATTGTAATACATTTGTGTTGTGTTACGTTTACTCGTACTATTAAATTAAATATAATTAAAATCCCAAATTTCAAAAATATAATACAAATTATATAAAAATAGTAAGCTCATTTCCAACTTTTTCAAGCCGAGTTGGTGACGATTTTATATATATATATATAATGTGTTACTAATATTATTTTCATAAAACTTGAAAGTTCACATAAATGCAAGCACTAGTGACGCTTTTGTTCCTTTCATGAGTTGTGTTGTTTGTTTAACATTTAGTAATTAATGTTAACAATAGATTCACAGCAGGTAATTTAAAACCAGTCAAGACCCATTGTTATCCTGAACACCTTACCAAAACTTGCATCATTATAATGATGTTATGATTATTTGTCTTCTAGTCAGTGTTTGAAGATATTAATCAGAGACTATGTAATATTTATCTATAAATAATTACGTCTAGTTCAAATTAAATAAAAAATAAAGAATAATTATATGTTATTTCAAATCATTATATATGTGGGGATTTTTTTAACACATATAGAGTTATTGCTATATTTTATGTGAGTAAAAAATGTGTGATGTGTTATTATATTATGAGTAGATATGAATAGCAAAAATAAAATTATAAATGACAAAAATAAATAAACAAGATTCTTGTTAGTAGCTGTCTATATATAAGAAGTTGAGCCAATTTAAGAGAAACAAATGTACATCACGTTGGGGAAAAGGCTGGATTATAGCCTATTTATTAATTTTAAAAGTATTGGAAGAAATGTATTGAAACTTTCTAGTTATGTACATGTCCCTATACCAAATATTCAGACATGTTTTACTTGTTTTTCCCATAGACAGGAAATAGACCATGAAGGAAGTCTTAAAAATGTTGAATGTGAGCCTACCTTGGGTTACACCTCCTTTTAAAGGTCTTTGTTTTGACAATAAATTAGTGCAGTTAACATGAGGTCAAAAGGGTGACCCAGTCAGAAAATACAGCCTCTCAAAGAATTCAATGTCATATAACTAATAATTCTTAGTTAAACATATACGAATATTTATTTACCCCTGTTTCAGTTACCTGTTGTTAAGTATGTTTTTGATTGTTTACAATTGTAATGAAAGACTAAGTTGTTTACAATAATTTAAATAAAAAAAATATTACATTGCTTTTGATTATTATAATCGTCTGGTACACTTTTTGTGAAAATAGATTTATTTTCATATTCTGTTAATTAAATTAAAGCTTTATACGCAGCAATAGATAGTAACTATCTCATCCTCGTTCTTAAGAAGTATTAGTTTTATGGTATTAAATACTTTGAGAGGCTGTATTTTCTGACTGGGTTCTCCTTTTGACCTCGTGTTTTTATTTTGATATTGTACAAACAAAGACCTTTACAATGAGATACAATCAAGGCTAAAGTTTAACATTTTCAATACTTCCTGCGTTGGCCATCCCCTGTCTATGTTAAAAACAGGTAAAATATGTCTGAATATTTGTTATAGTGACGTGTACATAATTACAAAGTTTCATTACATTAATTTCAAAAGTGTTAAAATTAATAGATATATTTCAGATGTTTGCCCAACACTGTATAAGTAATATCATATGGATTTCATAACCCAGCTACCAAACTATTTAGAATATTAAAAATAAGACTATAAAATATATGCAAATAAAAAAATTCTACAATACAATTTACTAGGGTCTAAAAATTTATCTCCCTTTCCAGAGATAAATTCAGGTTTCGTAACCTTTTAAACCTTAATGCTAACTTCCCAAATAATGTCAAACGAATGTTCACCAAAATCCAACCGGGCGTTAGTTTAGGATATGATTGATGGACGAAAAAAGTTTCTTGTAACAGACCCTATGACATTAGTGGAATGAATGGAATACATTGAGTCACTTTCAAAAGTGTGAGGGAAAATGCAACTACTGCAAATAAAAATGGGGAATGGTAAGTGATTAGTCATGTAGTTGCGGAGTCGAAGTTAAAACTATGGATCACATAGTTAATGATACTCACAATATTCTAGCCTTAGCTGTATGAATCCTACAATCCTAGGATAAATTACAACTGAGACTAGACAATTTAAACTATATTATAAATATTCAATTTTGAATTAAAAATAAAACAAATAAACATATACACCACATATCTTGTTCAGGTATAAGTGAGTATTATGTAGCTAATCACGGACATACAAAAAATTAAGCATCACTTAAATGCTTGCAGATTATTTTTAAATACTACGATAATATACCTTTAAAATATTCTCTATTTATTTGATATTTAATTTATAATTCAAAAATAGTAGATCATTTCTTTACTAAATTCCTATATATGAGTCAATATAAAAATATATTGATAATTCCTTTGCACCCTGAAAGTAAAATAAATAAACATCTTACGCCTTTATAACGTATAACTAGTTTTGCTGCAAGACAGTTCTAGGGCTCCTTATACATTCGAAAAATAATACTATACATTTTACAAGTTCTTCATTACAACAGATTACATGTAGTCATACAATTTGGGCAAATACATAAATTAAAAAAATGTCTGAGAATGCTAATCAAAGTAAAATGTATACTACAACGAACCTTAAGAACCACAAAGTGAATAAATTATATAAACTTGTAAAGAGAATTTAAAATCAAAGGATTTTTTTCAGACACGCATTCGTTATTTAAAAGGGATCCAATAAAGTCCTAAATGTCACTTTAGTCTGAATATCCTACATGTAATAACACTTTTGTAAGAGCCTTACTTGAAATTAAGCATTGAGTTAAATTTTATATAAAAAACAACGATATTTATATATTAGGATATATTTATTAGTTTATTATAACATAGACCATTGTTTATTTATATTAACCAAGTTTACTCTATAAATTGTATCCTTCCTTTTATTAGTAGTAAATCTGGTACTTTGAACAAGTACCGAATGCATTTTTTTTCTTTTTTTTTTTTTTTTTTTTTCTTATTCGATCAAACCTAATACTGTTTTTATTAAAAAATATTAATGATATTTTTATTTTGTACAACTTGAAATATTATTAAAAATGAAATCTCTACTCTACCCATAACCTCGTTATTAAAGGGTACACCTGTGGAGCGGAAAACTGTTGCCAACCTCCGTAACTAATAACCCAGTCCGGCCAACCTCTAAAACACAGCTGTGGTTTATATGTTGTGGGTAAAGTTAATAGGTTCAATATGCAAATCCCACCTAATACAGATACAGGTTTAAGGGGCTATCTTTCTTTGAATATTTGATAGGTCCAGTTTTTCCACAGAAGATTTCCTTTAACTATTGTAGGCCTATATTATATTTTGACAATTTTTAAGGACGAATTAAAAATATACAACAGAGGGCACTAAGAGAACAAAACTAAGCAACCAATTCTATTTGGGTTTATATTTTCAAATATATTTTGTTTCGTCGATTTAATTCTTCGGTGGATGAGATTTCAGCAGGGTGATTCATGACGTTCTCCCCCCACTTCTATAGCATGTTCTACTACTAAAAACAATGAAAAAATGTCATATAAACATAGGTCCAAAAACGCTTCGTTAGCGAGTTACAGCCATCAAAAGATTTCGTCATGGTTCATGGGCAAAAAATGAAATAATATTGTACATAACTTATGGAAAGGTATATTAGGATTGAAATTCCATGATTTCATATGTATTTTCACATGGAAAAGCTAATAAAATAGGTTTGAGAACTGTACCTTAAGTAGTTTTTGAGTAATCCGGGTTAAAATTGGGATATTAGGACAAAAAATTCAGTTTTTCTCAGTTTAGTGTACAGAAACGTTGTTCAATTGGTTACAAAGGCACACAACTTTCGTACATTATTTGTTTAGAATTTAATTCTGAGTAGATTGATATAAGTTTTGTAAAAAATACTACAGAAATAAGAACAGAAACTCAAATTTATTAAATTAAATACATAAATTACCTTAAAAGAACAACAAATTGATTTTCCCAACTTTAGACATGTTTTTTATTACAGTACATGTTCAAAAGTAAGGCCTCCATTTTCGATGCATTTTAAAGCACGTTTGTGTACTGCTTTTGTTGAATTTCTCAATTTTCTTGGGTGTTCCTTTAGCTGTGTAGCAGAATCCATAATACGGGCAGTTAATTCTTCTCGCGAATTAACTCTTGTCTTGTAGACTAGACCTTTCATCCATCCCCAGATACAATAATCCAATGGAGATAGATCTGGTGATCTTGGTGGCCAAGGGTAAGGCCCTCCACGGCCAATCCATCGTCCAGGAAATTGATCATTCAAGTGAGTAATAACGGCCCGAGAAAAGTGGGGAGGTGCTCCATCATGCTGGAAGAACAAATTTCGTCTGAGATGCAAAGGAATATCCTCAAGCAGCTGTGGCAACTCATCTTGAAGGAAGTGCAAATAAAACTCAGCATTTAGTCGTGCAGGTAGTATGAATGGTCCAATCAGCCAATTGTGTATAAGACCACACCAGACATTGACACTAAATCGGTGTTGAAAGTTCTGTTCAATTACCTCATGAGGATTTTCTTGAGCCCATGAGTGCTCATTGTGCAAGTTGTTGACCCCATCCCTAGTGAACTGTGCTTCATCAGTAAAGAGAATACGCTTGTACAGTTGTTGATTAGTATTTAAAAAGTAGCAAAACTCCAAGCGAAGTGGGCCATCCCCCGGCTGTAGATGTTGAACCTTTTGTTTATGAAATGGATGAAATTGATGTCGCTTGAGTGATCTCCACACAGTTGACTCCTATCCGCCTAGAGAGACGCCGTGTACTTACACCTGGACTTCGGAGAACAGCGTTAATAATGTTATTATCATCATGTTGGAAAGCACGTTCATAACTAGTACGAATACTTGGTAGTGATCCTGTATCCCGAAGAGTGAGGAAAGTTTCACGTATTGTTTTGGAATCTGGAATCCTCCTATTAGGGTAACGTAGTTCATATTCATCTCTAGCAGCTTTAGCATTACCATTACAATAACCCAAAATAAAAACCATATCAGCATATTCTTCCGATGTAAATACGTAAGGCATTATTTCACTGACAAAACAACCAATAGACAACTCGCAGAAAACAATTATTATTGCAATGCACTTCACACAAATAGCTTTTGTAACTTGCAAAACACTACTACAGTACTGTTATACTGTAATGAACAGGTTATGTACAAACCGGATCAGGAAATAATTGTTGATCAGCTGTTGTTCATGCGTTACCAACTTAGGAAAAAAATTAAACAAATTAGAAAAAGGTTTTGCGTACAATATTACGTTGTTATTGGTTGTAAAATGATGCTGGACAATGTTTATTGTTTATTTTTTTGGATTTATCATTTATTATTTACTCTTAGTTTTATTCTTAATAACAATTATAATAATAATTGCATTTGTTAGACCAAAGCAATGATTTTGTTTAATTTGTATAGTAATTTCTTTTGCATTAATAATGTATTTAATTTAATAAATTTGAGTTTCTGTTCTTATTTCTGTAGTATTTTTTACAAAACTTATATCAATCTACTCAGAATTAAATTCTAAACAAATAATGTACGAAAGTTGTGTGCCTTTGTAACCAATTGAACAACGTTTCTGTACACTAAACTGAGAAAAACTGAATTTTTTGTCCTAATATCCCAATTTTAACCCGGATTACTCAAAAACTACTTAAGGTACAGTTCTCAAACCTATTTTATTAGCTTTTCCATGTGAAAATACATATGAAATCATGGAATTTCAATCCTAATATACCTTTCCATAAGTTATGTACAATATTATTTCATTTTTTGCCCATGAACCATGACGAAATCTTTCGATGGCTGTAACTCGCTAACGAAGCGTTTTTGGACCTGTGTTTATATGACATTTTTTCATTGTTTTTAGTAGTAGAATATGCTATAAAAGTGGGGGGAGAACGTCATGAATCACCCTGTATATATACTTCTAAATAAATTAATGTTCTACATGAAAAAATGGCAAACCAAATAAACAGCTAGAGCTTGATATTGAATCACACTTATATTTTTTATTAATCATTAATATTACCTTTTAAATGTTGATAAATATTTCTCGCATGCACAAATTCAATATCTTACATGCAATGTATATTAATCTTTGTAGCCTTAACACTATTTAAAGATGAACTTATTTTTAACAATTTATTTAATAAATTATGTATTAATAGTACATATTTAATAATTAAAACTTGTTTTTATCATGAATATCTATACGATATTTAAAATTCTAAACTAACCATAAAACATTTTTATATTTATAACATAATTATTTAAGGTGATTAACAAGAGCAATTTTTAAAAATATGAATATATAAAATTAATAATATAAATTAAGTCACATAAAATGAAGTTTATAAAATATTCACGTTCTGGATACAACTGTACCGGATGAAAATTAAAAGCATTATTCATTTAAAGAAAAATAAATAGCGGATATGAATATATAACAAAGTATTAACAACATATATATACTATACAAAAATAAACAGTCCATCATAGCTCTAATAATAAGATTTTGGTTTCAGATATTCCATCGATAATTACAATAACGTAATTTACATTTTTATCGAAAGGAAGTCCTAACTTGAGTTATTTAGATACTGTATATCGTAAGAGCAATAGGTATAGTGAAAATAACTTAATATTCTACTTTGTAAAAGTAAATAATTATTACATTTTACATACAAAAGCCAAATAAATTATGTAAATGAACCACAAAAGAATTGATTCATACAAAAGAAAGAATACCTTTTCAATTGGCTAAAGCATTATAATTAATTGATAGAATGTGTTTGACAGCCAAGTAATGTTGTTACCATTATTTTCCCTCCACAATATAAAAATCTGAAGTAGCTTGGGATTCGACTGTTTGGTATACCACTGGTCAAATGTGTGTATATGTGAACTATTCCTTAGCTCAGTAGTTTTAACAAAAATTATTGGGAAAATCTTAACGAGGGTCTCTTCTCCTGCGGGAGAAAACTGTTTCGAGAGAAAGCTGTTTCCTGAAGAAGAATAGAGTTCTTTCTTCCATTCTTTTTAGTAAATATTTCTTAATGTCATCCTACCACTTAACCTTACTTCCACTTACTTTTTACAATTTCACCTACCAGTTCATATGAGCCTACAGGCCTGTGCGTGAACTTTACTCAACAAGTGCAATGACAACTGTTAGCTCAACTTATATTTTTCACTATACGGTCCAAAACCTTAGCCAATGAACTAGCACGTCAACCAACAGAACACGTTTAACGCAACCTGAACTAACCGAACATAATTTTGTAGAATCAAACCCTATGGTTTTAGACTTTTATCTTTTTTCCTATTGTTCAAGATTCATAATATTATATTATTGAGCATATTTAACGAATATAACATTTACTAAATCAAATATCATTATAAAATAAAGTTGAAAATGTGTTTTTCATGTGTAACTTTCACAAGTGCCTCCAAATTTATTGGACGACGCATGCAATAAATGAGTATTTATAGATTACGCTTTATCACCGCCATGAACTTGACAGTACAATGAAGTAGCAACTACAGCTATATAAAGTATCAGGAGTAAATTGAACGTGATAAGGGTTAACACGTGTACCTTTCTTTAGCGCCTTCAACATTACTAAGGTAATTCACTCAATACGTGACTGTAGCTGAATCACGCCATAACGCCGTCATAAAGTTGGCAGTACAATGAAGTATCTACTACAGCTAAATAATGTCTCTTGGGAGGAAACTGCACAACATGTGGGTTTACATGTGTACCTTTTTTTAGTGCCTTCAACATTACTGAGGCAATTCACTCAATACGTGACTGTAGCTGAATCACGCCATAATGCCGTCATAAAGTTGGCAGTACAATGAAGTATCTACTACAGCTAAATAATGTCTCTTGGGAGGAAACTGCACAACATGTGGGTTTACATGTGTACCTTTCTTTAGTGCCTTCAACATTACTGAGGCAATTCACTCAATACGTGACTGTAGCTGAATCACGCCATAACGCCGTCATAAAGTTGGCAGTACAATGAAGTATCTACTACAGCTAAATAATGTCTCTTAAGAGTAAACTGCACAACATGTGGGTCTACATGTGTACCTTTCTTTAGTGCCTTCAACATTACTGAGGCAATTCACTCAATACGTGACTGTAGCTAAATCACGCCATAACGCCGTCATAAAGTTGGCAGTACAATGAAGTATCTACTACAGCTAAATAATGTCTCTTGGGAGTAAACTGCACAACATGTGGGTTTACATGTGTACCATTCTTTAGTGCATTCAACATTACTGAGGCAATTCACACAATACGTGACTGTAGCTAAATTACGGCATATCGCCGTCATAAAGTTGGCAGTACAATGAAGTATCTACTACAGCTAAATAATGTCTCTTGGGAGGAAACTGCACAACATGTGGGTTTACATGTGTACCTTTCTTTAGTGCCTTCAACATTACTGAGGCAATTCACTCAATACGTGACTGTAGCTGAATCACGCCATAACGCCGTCATAAAGTTGGCAGTACAATGAAGTATCTACTACAGCTAAATAATGTCTCTTGGGAGGAAACTGCACAACATGTGGGTTTACATGTGTACCTTTCTTTAGTTCCTTCAACATTACTGAGGCAATTCACTCAATACGTGACTGTAGCTGAATCACGCCATAACGCCGTCATAAAGTTAACAGTACAATTAATTATCGTATCAACAAGATATCCTAACATTAATAAAGAGCACTTTGGAAAAAAAAAGTTAATCGTACAATCTTAACATTTTAATGTGATATAATATTTTGAAGGTTGAAAATTTGTTGCAGGTTGATTTATAGCACAATATTGTATTTGCATTTACTTCAGTTTATTAACAAACAAACAGAAGTACAGAAAAAACGTAACTAAAATTCTAGTTATAATAATAATTTTAACTTATTATAAAAACTAATCTATTTTGAAACAAAATTATATCATTTTAGTTATTTAGATCAAAACTGACTCTTATAAATATGTTTTCTTGAAATCATGTCGTAGTATATCTATAAATTATAATAATTAAAGACAATATTCTGTTTTGTTAGGTTGTTTGACACAAGAATGGGCCAAATGTTGGTTTTCAACGTATAACGCAAATGTTGTAGTAGCAAAGTCTGAATAATTTGACGTTATATTAAAATAACACTTGGCAAATATTTAAAAACCTTTTATAACTAAAAACAACAGTATATTAAGTAATTGCACGTTGAATTTTGAATTATATTGTACAATAAAAACATAAATCCCAGTAGCATACAATTTTACAAAATATTAAACACCCAATCTCTATTTTAAAACTATATTTATAGGGAATGATTACTATTGTTTATAAAGGTTTCAGTCTAATTGGATTTTTGTTGTCCACTTTTAGATTCCATTCCCTATGATACTAAAAATACCATATTATGCATATGATAACCTCATTTGTATTTTAATTTGATTTTTAGTAACATTTCGTAAAACATATTGTAACTGAACATTTTTAATATCTTATATCCTGAAATATTCTATTCCATTTATAAGTATGTATATTCTTCTACTTCACTAGTAATATTAATTTAATTTTCCACATAATTAAGTAAAGAGCATATGATAAACAATATTAGAGATTAAAATAACCCAGGCTAATAATATTAAATATAGCGAAATATTTCCACAACAGTGTTCAACAATTCTGCTACAACTAAGCCTTGTGAATGCATTACTTGATCATACAACTCCTATCTTTACCATACAAAGTGTTTTACACGTACTCTAAATGGCTTTGGCTTACTTTATGTATCTCAATAAATAATACTTATGTCGAAAAATATTTGTATAAGTATATATAGTTTTATGAAATTACAAACCAAGTTACATAGTAATGTGAGGTGTCGACTTGGAATAATACAGCTACCTACAGTTAATACAGTCAATACATTAAATCATACGTAAAAATAATGGAAGTATGATAATAATCATACGATAGTTCCATTATTATTACCATCCCAAGACATTTTGTCTAAATGTTCTACTAATTACTGTTTTTCTAATATTTTAACCTACAATTTGTAGGTTGCACTTGAGTTAGACTTAATTATATGTTTATAGTAAGGAAAAACAAAATAATCTATGTTTACAAAACCTATTGCACATTTGCAACTCCAGTTTCAAAATAATCGCTATATAAACGTTATTGTTTATGTTATTTTATTGCCAATAAACATTTCAATATTATACTTTACTCAAGTATTGTTCTGGTAACAATAAAACATCTCAACACTTCAACTAATTATTTTAGTTAACAATAACAATTTAACAATGCAGTTGTTTGAAAAGTCTAAAAACTCAGGTAGTGAAATACAGATCACAGACGTTGAAATGAAACAAAAGATCATACTGGACAAAATGTATGATTACTTGTCATACACCTGAATACATTAACTTTTTATCAGTTGTAATATTAATCCATCTTTGAAAACCTGCAAGTTGACTTTGTGTGTTTATTGAGTTTAATCTAAGCTTTTCTAACTTTAATTACGTTTAGTGTGTTAAAATAAAACATGCTTAAATGAAAAACGTTATCTCAAAGAATTATAAAAATATTTGGGGTTTAAAAAATATTTTGGTTGTTTAATATTATAGACAAAAAGTGTTTTAGTTATTCAGATAAGGGAAGAAAACGTTTAACTAAAGCCTCCGGTAACGACCACATCAAGGTGTTATCTACAATATTTACATTGCCAAACGTTTCGCCCATGCTGTGATGTGGCATCCCCAATGGATCATTGAGGATGCCACATCACAGCATGAGCGAAACGTTTGGTGATGTAAATATTGTAGATAACACCTTGATGTGGTCGTTACTGGAGACTTTAGTCATTAGTATTGACACCAGCCGCTTAAGCCAACGAAATTAAATTAGAAAACGTTTGTCTCAAATTAGTAAAATAGCCGTACTACGACAGCACCATCCACGTGACTGCTTCTTCTTGGTTAGGAACAACTCTCCTTTTTAACTCAAGATTGTAAGGCAAGATAAATAAGACATTTGATAAAAATTGCCATATTTTGCTCTGAATATTTAATTTTAAAATAAACAGATTAATTAACTATTATATAGTTTTCATAAATCTTTTATAACTTTTCCGAGATTCAAAATTAATTTAACAGTTATACTATTGGGAGAGTGTTACGTTAATACAATTGAAATGTAAACTCTTTTGATACATTAAAATCAGTAAACGACTCTAATATCTTCGCAAATTAAAGTGTATCTATTAAAATTTTTAATTAAATACCACCTTTAATAGTATAATATATCTCATTTTTTCTGTTTAAATCGTAAATGCAGTTGAAATGTTCTAGCACTTGTTTTCAAGCGTATAAGCTATATCAGAATACTAAGTTAAATATAATATAATATACGTACGTAATTTTAGAACATGTAGGAATATTGTCTAAGACATAAAATTACGTATTTAGGAATTCGGCATAGATATAATAATATTTAGTTTACTATTATACGCCCAAGCTATTTTTTATCGTAGTCAACGTTGTCACATATCGTTATGGTTGGTTTATATAATATATATATATATATATTATAGATTTATAGTTTCGGATTATAAATAAACAGTTCATTAAACATAGGATTACTCTACAACATTTGAAAACCTTTAAGTTTGACGTTTATTATTTAAAAAATTATGTTATTTATGTATAAGATGGTCCATAAGTGTTTGAATGAGAAATAATATGTAGTAGATTGTTAATTGTGTCGACTAATAATGTTATCATAAAATGATATTTCACTGAGGTTATTTCTTTCGGGAAAAATGAACTCTACTGAATGTAATGATGTTACGGACTGCTGACGCCAAGAAATTTATTACGTCAGCCTTTTATCGCTTAGGATATGATTCACTTTTACTGTTTGAGCCATATTACCGATGTAACTGGCCGTAAATGAGACTAACGGCACAATATCCCAGCCATTTCCTGTTGTCTTACATCTCTTTATGTTGCTGCCCTCATACTAAAATATATTATTTCATAGCTTGCCTACGACGTCTAACAAATTATGCATTAGAAATACGTTAACGAAACAAAACAAACAATCATATATATCTGATTATATTAATTCCAGTGTATCGTAAGGCATTTAATGTTATTTTCTACATTTATTTTGTATAAGTTCTGATGTAGGAATAGTATAGTTCAAATAGACATTATCTACTACAATAATATATGTTTAACTTTTTCATATAATTTCATATAATTTATGTTTTATAATTTATGTATAATTCACAATGGACAGAGGTCTATATGTGAACTTTATTCAACGTATGAAGTACCAATCACTTTCTTAGTTGAGGATTTGAACTTCAGACAATGGACTCGACAGTTTTAACGTTTTCTAATCAGCCACCACATAGGCAATTGAACCTTTTATCACCAAATTATCCTAAAAAAATTTAATGTTTTGTGGTTATGGTTTTAAGCCTGTGGATGTGCAAAAACTCCATCATTAACATTAAATATTTTCTACTTATTAAACTTTCTTACCATGACTGTCATTCTTGAAACCTTTTTATTTCAATTAAATATTTATCAGTTATAACTCCTTTAACTGCAAATTACACTACCATAAACTAAGATTGACAATTCTGTTCATATCTGAACGTTTGCAAACCTGGAAGTTTGAAAATTATTATAAAAAAAGAATTTTATTTATGTATTACATGGTTCATACGCGTTGGAATGATAAATAATATGTGTTAGATTGCTAATTGTGTCGACTAAAAATGTTAACAGTCTTCATAAAATTCTATTTCAGTGAGTTTATTTATGTCGGGATAACGTATATTTATATCTGGACGTTATTGTTGTACAAGGTTGGGGAACAGTCTAATATATATTTATTAATTTTAAAACTATTTAAAGAAATATTATTAAACTTTGTAGTTGTGTACACATCCTTATACCAAACATAATTTAGAGATTTTTTTTGTTTTTCATATAGCAAGGAGATGTCCCACACAAGAAGTCTTAAATTTTTTTAATTTAAGCTTACTTCATGTTATAGCTCATTTTAGATGTCTTTGTTATTACAATACAAAAGTGCAACTTAAGGTCAAAAAGATGACCCAGTCAGAAAATACAGCAACTCAAAGAATTTAATATATTATAATAAATTCTTAGATATACGATTCATTTTGTTTTCAATCATAATTAAACACTGCGTTAAAAAAATAACAATGTTACTTCACATAAATAAATTTAAGAAAACCCTTTTGACTGTATTTAAAACCTAAAAATAGTTTAAGAAAATTATTACAATAATTTGATATATATGTTTTTGTGAAAATGAACTCTTTTCTCATATTCTGTTAATCATATTAAAGATGTAAGCAGCAATAAACAATAACTATCTTATCCTTGTTTTGTGCTCAGGTTTTCACTTTTGTATTGTACAAACAAAGACCTTTAAAATGATCTATAACTCAAGATAAGCTTACATTTATAACTTTTAAGACTTTCTGCGTGGTCCACCTCTTGGCTACGTAAAAAACGAGTTAAATATATCTAAATTGTTGGTATATATACACGTACATAACTAGAAAGTTTCAATACATTTATTTCAATGGTTTTAAATTTAGTAAATATATTCCAGAATTTTGCCCAGCCCTTATATTGTATAAATAATTCAAAAACAAAAGCCACGAGTGGTTTAAGTTTAACAGAAATTGCCAGTTTGCATACTACGACGTTCATCTCGTTAAAATATTTAGGCTAAAAAATCTTATTGTGTAAAATTAAGTATACAAATTAAATTATTTGTGGTTTGGAAGTTTTAGTTTATAAAATATACAATGGTGGTATTCATAAAATTGTTTAAAAAACTAACTTTATTTAGTAAAAATACTGTAGTAATGATAACTGTGAAACCATTTAAAGCCATTTTTTCGCATTTAAGCTCAGTGGCTTAAATTTCTCACTATAAAAGGTAAGGTCCAATGTTTGAATAGCTAACTGAGCTAACAGTACTAGTTGAATTAATGTCCCGCATAGGCCACCAGGCCCATGTGAGTTGGTGAGTTAAGTACAGTAAGCCTAATTAGTACGGAATAGTGACTGTCTGCTTATTGTCATTCAACCGTGGTTAACTAGACTTGACAAAGCTATTGTTGTCCAGTCTATAATGGTCAGAATGAATTATTGTTTGGGAAGTTGAATACACTTGTATTTAACTATGCATTGAAGTGGGATGTGAAATCCAACATAATGACAGTACACAAACATGTTTATTTACCTTATTATAAAACCTGGATTTAACAATGTTATATAAGTTTTTTATATATAACAAAACAACAAAGTTTGATTAATTTAAATTTTAAAATAAACAGATTGCGTTTCTTTGTTTGCTAGGGTTTAGTAAAAATAAAAGCCAAACCTAATATGTAGTTTTAATAATAATAATAATAGGTTTCTACAATAACAAGCAATAAATAGTTTTACATAAGAATAAAATAAACATTTCTATATTAAGATAGTTTAACAGTGACTCCGTTATGTAAGGAAGCAAATGTAATTGTTTTATAAATACCTTCATTTTTCATAAAACTACGTATGAAGTATCATTTTATTTGGTACACTTAATTTTACTTTACATAATATTTCTATTGTATGTGTTTCAAATATTTGATAAAAGAAAGTATACCAACATTTAAATTTACACTTTACATATGGATTACTCATGATGGTTTGAAAATTAAAATTTAATAGCTTTAATACATGAATATAAATTTGCGACCAAAATCAAGTTTATCTAAAAAAGAAGGTAAAGGATTTAAAGTAATTTGTTAAAATGAATTTAGAAAAAATATTTCACAGAAAAAAGATTAAGGATGGATACAATTTGGTTGTGCCTAGATAGGTGCTAAAAATACATAGTAGCACCTATATAGGTTATTGCGTTTTAGCTCATCAAATGCCTCTTTTTTAAATGCATCTAGTACATTGATCATAAATTGTTTCGTGATGGCTGTAGAGGATGACGACGACTTGCTGCTCAACACAGAGGGTTCCTTCTTCTGCTGACAATCTTCGCATTTCCAGTCTTTATTGCCTGTCCGGGTTTTTACTCCGTCCACTTTTATGCATTATAGATGGAACACTCTCGCACAATCGCCACTGCACTTAATAGCAAGCTTCTCATCCGCACACACCTCACCACAGACGCCACAGTTTGCCGACATTTTTAATGGAAAAAATTAATTATATTAAATTGAAATACGGGAAATGAACACTGTATAAGCAAGTCAGTACAAGCTTAGTAATACAGATAACGCTCAGACTTTACAACACTCGCTCCACAGTGTTATCGCCTCGGCTGCCGAGACTGGACTATCCGATTAGTCGTATTGACCCACCCATACACATACAGTGGTATTGACCCATCCACTCACCCATACACATACAGTGGTAATAACCCACTCGCCCACCCATACACGTAAGTAGTATTGACCCATCCGCTCATCCATACACATACAGTGGTAATGATTTAACAGCATAGTAGGAATCCACATAATAGGACCCGCCCACCCATACACGTTCAGTGGTATGGTGTTGATCAAACTTAGAAACGGTTACAGCTGCAAGTTACGTAATGGGTGGGGCTTGAAACTGCGCTGTCATAACGTGGCGTAATGTCTACCTAGTTTCCAAGACTTGGTATGTTTTATGAATTTATCTCAAAATAAAAAATATTTGAATACACGTACAGTGGTGATGACCCGCCCGCCCACCCCATACACGTACAGTGGTGATTATTTGAATGTTAGGTTATTTTATATGATTTGCATTTTTTTTTTTTTTTTTTTTTTTTTTTTTTTTACCAACATAGTAACAGTCATCATAAGTTACAACGAAGAGATGAGTAAGAGAGTAGACACTTTCATGGATGACTATGGGCTATATACAAGACTACGTGACTGTCCCTCAACAATCCTGTCAAGCACTGGACCCTTCTACGTGACACAGATTTATCTCAACACATGGTCACAGTTATAAACTATTATCGCTAACTTTGTTTGATACCAACCACTGTGTTGTCAACTTTATTGGAGTTTTCAATCATGATATCATGATATATACTGCTTTAATTGATGACATAATTCTTTCTCCATGTAATCATTACATTTAATTTTAATCTAACATTAAATTACATGCAGATGTCATTAGAAATAAATTAACTAGTTTTACTTTAAAGTTGGGAAAGTAAATAATTATTAATATATTTAAAAATACACAAATATACGTAAAGAATTAGTTTTAAATACAATTACAACAAATTTAGGAACATTCTTTACTAGACACGTTATATAAATAGCTTGGAATAAACTGTAAATAGGTAATCGTACTTAACATGTAACTAATTAAGATAATATTCTCCAAACTCTATTGAACTTTTGTTAATAAAGGACTCTAAAATTACGAAAAACTAAAAATATTAATATCTAAACTTACGTCTAGCGATTATCTAGTTCTAAAACATGAGAGGATGAACCTTCTAAAACTTTACGAGGTGCAGCTAAGGTGAGAAGCAATCTCTAAAACTTAACCTTGAACCAATTTCTTAAGGGTGACATCCAAAGCAGGAGGGCTGTGTGCAAGGACAGAATCCTTCATCTGTCTCCCATCTAAGGAACAGCCACACTCGTTGCTTGGTATCGGAATCTGCGTCACTGCCATACGAGTGAATGTAAATTTTAGGGATGTTACATAGTGCGTATGTGAAGGTGGAGGGTCTATGTTATATAAATTAATGTTATATTTACGGAGGAGGATTATATATTTGTAACTACGGCATGGAAAATTTAATGTTTTAAAAGTGAATACATTTTTATATCAATACTGCTTTTAAAGGAATTGTATTCGGAAAGAATATTGAAGCACTTAAAATTATAAACATGAAACTAACAGTTTTGGTATGAAATAAAATTATAGGGTAATTCAAAAATATATTTAAACATTTAGTATATTACAAGCAAAGTACATTAGTGGAGAAGTAAGAAACCATATATTTATGAGCCAGTAATAAAATTGAAAGTCTAAAGGTCTAAGGTCTAAAATGTTATATCATTGAAATGAAATGAAATGAAATGGAATGGAATGGAATGGAATGGAATGGAATGGGATGGAATGGGATGGAATGGGATGGAATGGAATGGAATGGAATGGGTTGGAATGGGATGGGATGGGATGGAATGGAATGGGATGGGATGGGATGGGATGGGATGGGATGGGATGGGATGGAATGGGATGGAATGGGATGGAATGGAATGGAATGGAATGGAATGGAATGGAATGGAATGGAATGGAATGGAATGGAATGGAATGGAATGGAATGGAATGGAATGGAATGGAATGGAATGGAATGGAATGGAATGGAATGGAATGGAATGGAATGGAATTGAATTGAATTGAATGGAATGTAATGGAATGGAATGGAATAAAAAGACTACACTAGAAGTATAAATAATTTGTTCATAGTTTCAAATGAGATAAAAACATCGTCAGACTTTGAACAGCTTGGTCTTCCTACTTTGTTCATGTGATTTAAAGATTTATTTTAAAAGAATTCTTATAAAATCCAAATATTTCATAATTTGTGTTTGCGCTCTTTTAATTTATTTTTAACCTTTTATTGTTTAATGTTTAAACATTTTAAGTTTAAATTTTGTAAAATAATTTGTTTTATTAGCACTTGAAGTAGGACATAACTTTACGAAATTTAAAGCACTGTAATATTTTAAAGATTTACGAAAATTAAAGCTTTACGAAATTTAAGTTAGCATAAACATATATTGTTAGGCGCTTCTGAAACATTGTACATGACCAAATACATTAAATGAATTGTAACTACCACTAAAAAATCAGAATCTTCTGATTATATTGTAAAGTTCAACAAATTATTGTCTTTACATTGATATACATTAATTAAGTGGAAGAAGGGACTTTCTAGTCCCAACTTCGCCTGGTTAAATAAAGACATTTTTCATTTCATTTCATTTCATTTCATATACACATTCTTTCTTCATTTCTTTTTTGTTTATCTACCATAAGTTGTAAACAGTAGTATTATTATATTTTTAAAACAAAATTTGTCCTATGTGTTATGACTGCATATGCATATCTTGTAGATAAAATGTCTAATATATTAGATTCTAATTCTTTAAGTAATTTAAATTTTTAATTTCTTGAATAACAACTGAAGCAATAAAATGAGAAATCTGTGTCTAATAATGCATAAAATTTAATAAGTAGCCACTTTTTATGTAAATAAATAATGTTGTAACTCTCGAAACTTATAAAACAGTCCTTACCAATCTCAATCTCAAATATATCAGATTGCTCAGGAAAAACCAATTTATCTTCTTTGCTGACTTGAATACAGAAAATGTTCTATTGAATTGTGGTTTTATGGTAGGTTGAACACAGTTGAGTGTGTTGTAAGACGTGAGTGGCTCTTTCTTAGACTCAAAAAGGCATTGTTACTGAGGTTTATTGCTTTTCATTTGTTATTTTTTATTTTGCAAATTATAACTTTTAATTTGTACATGTTTAATGGCTTTAATGTTATTAAATAGTTAATAATTTATTTTTTCTCTCTTAAGATCTTTTTTATCAATCACTAAAGTTTTAGTGTTTTAAAACATTCAAATACTATGCCAATTTTTACAAGCGTATACGTTATACGCATTCCTCATTACTAATATCATACTTTGTTGAAATGTAAAATTTAAATGTTTTTTTTCATTATTTCATGTAACTATATATACTTGTTTTCTGTTTACATGTAAATATTACGTTTGATAGGAAATAATAACATTCTATAGAGCAAATATCTCAAATATTTTGGTGCAAACCCTGGAAAGTAATGTATACTCTATACTTTACGGGGCCTTGTTGACAGTTACTACGATTGGAAGAGTACGCCCCAATTTAAATAAAAACGTTTTTTTCTTACATTGGAATTAATTTTATGTTCTCCCATACTTGCAATATTTTCCATTCAATCATAAATTTTGCAAAATAGTTTAAAGTAAGTCTTGTCTTATGTTCTCTTGCAAACATATAATTATATAAAACAGAATTAAATGTCAACTTTCTTTAAAACATTTCATCACTAAAATGTTAAAAAAAACACCATTGAGACCAAACAAAAAATGTTCATAGTGTTTATGGTGAACGTTTCAAGGGATAGTGATAGTTACAAAGGAAATCAACTAATTATAAACTAGTTATAATTTATAGAAATAATAGAGCAAGCTAAGTGCATGTTTACTAAATATAGAGACATATCGAAATGCAAAAGCTGTTTAATCAAGTCTTCAACATGCCTAATTAAGTCTTAAATATGCCTAATTAAGTCTTCAAAATGCCTGATTAAGTCTTCAACATGCCTAATTAAATCTTCAATATGCCTAATTAAGTCTACAACATGCCTAATTAAGTCTTCAACATGCCTAATTAAGTTTTCAACATGCCTAATCAAGCCTTCAACATGCCTAATTAAGTCTTCAACATGCCTAATTAAGTCTTCAACATGCTTAATTAAGTCTTCAACATGCCTAACTAAGTCTTCAACATGCCTAATTAAGTATACAACATGCCTAATTAAGTCTTCAACATGCCTAATTAAGTCTTCAACATGCCTAATCAAGTCTTCAACATGCCTAATTAAGTCGTCAAAATGCCTAATTGAGTATTCAACATGCCTAATTAAGTATGCAACGTGCCTAATTAAATCTTCAATATGCCTAATTAAGTTTTTAATATGCCTGATTAAGTCTTCAACATGTGTAAGTAAGTCTTCAACGTGCCTAATTAAGTCGTCAACATGCCTAATTAAGTATTCAACATGCCTAATTAAGTCTTCAACATACAATTAAGTCTTAAAACATGTATTTCTACAATCTACTTTCTGCTGAATAGATAAGATATGATGTCAGAGCTTAAAATTTTCTAAAACATGTTTTCCCTGTAAGCAGATTCTTTGTTCACTCAAGGATATTACGTCATTGAACTTACAATTTTCTTGTCAGACTAACGAAGAGGATTGGGTATTACATTTTAACATCAAGGTCAGAATGGGTGTTATAAACAGCAACAATGTACAATACCATCACCATTGTACATAACTATTATCACAACAGTTTGTTGGCTACAAGCCCCTACATTCACAGAATAGTTAAGTATAAATAAATGCCTAACAAAATCAGAATCTATAGCAATAGTTTTATATCACCTTTCGATATATAACCAACGATAATTTTATTCATTCATTCATCGATACGTATAAATATTAGCAAACATAAATCATACTTACATAATTAAATATATGTAAATAATGTTGTATTGTATTAATGGAACCATTAATTAATATTACACATAGGGGAGTTCGACCCACCCATACAAGTACGGTATTATGGTAATTTGTAATATTTAAACTATCATTAAATAAACTTTAAGATGGATTTTTCTGTATAAATATAAAATAGTTGTTTTGAAATTACGTTGACGTAATCAATTAAGATTACTTAATAAATTTTCATAATAAGATAAAGTTGTAGAAATTAACACAAATGTTCATAAAGTGGATGAAGATGAATGAGTTTTTCAAACTGTATTATTTCATTATTTTGTTTTAAGGGGCTATGTTTGTTGAGGAACTTAAGCATAGGCTTGCCATGTAACTCAATCAAAAATGTTGGACATCAAAATTCAAACACGTATAACCAATTAAAAATTACCTTCTTTTATAGAAGCAATAATACACATATTAATTAAAAAGTTACCTGTTTAGCGAATTTACTATTATTTACTTTATGAATAAAAGTATACAAACTGAAGTAATCCTTTATTTGAGTTGTTCCGCGGTTGAGTTTCTTTGTTCAGAAAATTCATTGCATTGAATAATAAAACACTTGATGAAAGAAATGAAAGCAACAGTGGCTTTTTGATGAATGATAAAGAATATCTGCCTTAGCTTCAAGCATTTACAATTACGTATTCAAAACAATCCACGAACCCCTCAGATGAAAACACAAGATTCTTTATTTGTTTTTCTTTGAATACAACATTCGCAGCTTCACCATCAATGGCTCATTTACTTTAAATTAATGAGTTCAAACGAAGCAAAGAGCAGCCCCACAAATTATAATTTAAAAAAATTAATGTATAAGTATCGTATATTTTAAATCCTAACTATTATAACTTAGGAAGAGCATATAACATAAATTGTACATTAATAATTATTTTATTGGAGCAATATATCATAGTCAAACATTTCTCAGTTTATATAAATGAATCTTAATATCTTAAAGTGATAAAATATCTACATCCAATATTTTTTAATTAATACAATATAGACTTATTTAAGACAGTAATTTATTTTGCTAGACTTAATAAAGAGTAAAAGATAGTAATAAATTCGCTAAGTTCTCCCAAAATAAATAACAACTGTCATATTAAAATTGTACTCTGAAGATGCTTAGTTATCTAAAATGAATAAAATTGTTTTTGCAATACACCCTCAATTTGGGGTATCTGGACGTGTTTATTCACACTAACATAATGTTATAAACACTAACTATTCACATGTTCTAAATTGCATTACAACCCAAGACACGTATAAGCATATTTAGACTGCAGTACATATTTCTCTAAATATCACTCTGCGTGTATGAGTGGGAGGGTAAGTCAATACCACTGAACGTGTATGGGTGGGTAGGTGGCTTAATTCAATTGTACATGTATGGGTGGGTGGTTGGGTAAATACCACTTTATGCGTGTAGGTGGGTGGGTGGGTCAATACAACTGTACGTGAACGAGTGGTCGGGTGGGCCAATACCAATGTACGTGTATGGTTGAGTGGGTGGGTCTATATCACTGTGCGGTATGAGTGGGCGGGAGGGTCAATACTGTACGTGTCATATTCGTAATAAATAAAATCAGTGAGGCTTAACTTTGTGACATCGCTGTGGTGAGTATAAATAGTTTTATTAATCCTCAAATTAAATAAAAATACAGACTCAATTTATATTAAAATTTAAATATAGAGCTATTTCTTATATTTTGTAATCCTAAAAGTGATCGAAGATGGTGAGGTGATACAGAATTGTGGAATGATATGATATCAATCAAAAATAAGCCCTTTTTACGTTTAAAAAGGACAGATAACACTAGTATAAGTATAATACTTCCATTGTAAGTGCAGATTAGAGCTGAACCTCGCTACAGTTATTGGTAAAGTTGTTCAGAACTTTAAACAGCGAGGCTTGTAATTATTTTCTAAAGTCAGTGTTCTTAATTAATGGTTCGATCCGTTGTAAGTGCAGTTTATAGCTGAACCTCGCTACAGTTATTGGTAAAGTTGTTCAGAACTTTAAACAGCGAGGCTTGTAATTATTTTCCAAAGTCAGTGTTCTTAATTAATGGTTCGATCCATTATCAACGCAGTTTAGAGGTGAACCTCACTAATGTTATTGGTAAAGTTGTTCGGGACTTTAAACAGCGAGGCATGTAATTAGTTTCCAAATTCAATTTCCTTAAGTAATGGTTCGATCCATTGTAAGTGCAGTTTAGAGGTGAACCTCACTAAAGTTATTGGTAAAGTTGTTCAGGACTTTAAACAGCGAGGCTTGTAATTAGTTTCCAAATTCAATTTCCTTAAGTAATGGTTCGATCCATTGTAAGTGCAGTTTAGAGGTGAACCTCACTAAAGTTATTGGTAAAGTTGTTCGGGACTTTAAACAGCGAGGCTTGTAATTAGTTTCCAAAGTCAATGTCTTTAAGTAATGGTTCGATCCATTGTAAATGCAATTTAGAGCTGGACCTTGCTACAGTTATTGGTAAAGTTGTTCAGAACTTTAAACAGCGAGGCTTGTAATTATTTTCCAAAGTCAGTGTTCTTAATTAATGGTTCGATCCGTTGTAAGTGCAGTTTATAGCTGAAACTCGCTACAGTTATTGGTAAAGTTGTTTAGAACTTTTAACAGTGAGGCTTGTAATTAGTTTCCAAAGTCAATGTTCTTAATTAATGGTTCGATCCATTGTCAACGCAGTTTAGAGGTGAACCTCACTAAAGTTATTGGTAAAGTTGTTCGGGACTTTAAACAGCGAGGCTTGTAATTAGTTTCCAAAGTCAATGTCCTTAAGTAATGGTACAATCCACTGTAAGTGCAGTTTAAAGCTGAACCTCGCCACAGTTATTAGTGAAGTTGTTCGGAACTTTAAACAGCGAGGCTTGTAATTAGTTTCCAAAGTCAATGTCTTTAAGTAATGGTTCGATGGTACAGTAAATGCAATTTAGAGCTGGACCTTGCTACAGTTATTGGTAAAGTTGTTCGGAACTTTAAACGATGAGACGTCTAATTAGTTTCCAAAGTCAAGGTCCTTAAGTAATGGTTCGATCCATTGTAAGTGCAATTTAGAGCTGGACCTTGCTACAGTTATTGGTAAAGTTGTTCGGAACTTTAAACGATGAGACTTTTAATTAGTTTCCAAAGTCAAGGTCCTTAAGTAATGGTTCGATCCATTGTAAGTGCAATTTAGAGCTGGACCTTGCTACAGTTATTGGTAAAGTTGTTTGGAATTATAAACAAGGAGACTTTTAATTAGTTTCCAAAATCAAGGTCCTTAAATAATAGTTCAATCCATTTTAAGTGCAGTTTAGAGCTGAACCTCGCTACAGTTATTGGTAAAGTTGTTCGGAACTTTAAACGATGAGACTTTTAATTAGTTTCCAAAGTCAAGGTCCTTAAGTTAATCGCACTGCAATAACTTACTAAACTTGTATTAAACTTAATGTAATTAACTCATTTCAAGTAAACGTTAAATATAAAGAATGAACTATGCCGGCCTCTTAACTAAGAAAATGGTTCCCTTGGAAAATAGTCTTTTTTAGTTAATTCCTTTATCAATCATCTAAATAACATTATTATTTAAACAACGAAAATGTACAATATTATCTGTATTATACAAAAGTATTACGCAGGTGTTATCTGAGGTAATTTTGTGTTTGTTTGGCGTCAAGAAAATCTTGCTATGTAAATTATATTTATGTATTTTTTATTAATGTTTAATTATTTAGACGGTTATCACTTACATAATAATAAGACCTAGCATGAATGTCTAATAATTGTCAATTTATCTCTTTATGATAAAACTGTTTAATAAGGAAATGTTATTTTGTGGTTAGTTCCAATATACATTATCTGAATAACCAAATTAAAGAAAATAACGTAAATAACGAAAAAGGTACAATGTTATGTTAGTATTATACACTTACGTAAAATGGCTCATTACATCTAGATTCAACCAATGTAAATGACTTAGATTAAATAAGCCGGCGTAGTGAATCAGTGGCTAAGGTTTCGGACTGTGGAAGGCATAGTGCAAGGTTTGAATCCCCAACTAAGCTAACGGTCCATAATTCTCTTCTCTAATAAAGTTAATGCACAGGCCTGTAGGCTCATATGAACTGGTGAGTGAGGTTTAAGATAAAATTACCTATGAAATCACTTTCTTTCATTGATCCACTCCAGTACCTTCAAACTCAGTTAGCCAATTACAAGGTCTTAGTTGATTATAGCTATTCGGAATGCAAAGTATTCTTTTACAGTGTTTTTATAAATAAAATGTTCATATGGTCACAGTAATAAATTTACAGGGCATAATCTCTATGTATAAAAGAGAAAGCCCTCACTCATTCATCACTAATTCTCCCACTTCCCGTAATCCTACAGAGCTGAAATTCGATAAAAATGTTTGTTGTATGCTAAATAGGAAAACTAAAGTATTTTCATCTCAATATAATACTTCTAAGGCGTAGAAACAATATATAAAAGATTGTTCCATTAGGATAACATTGGGTTTATTATTAAAAATTGACATAACAGCTGTTTTATAAATAAACAAACCTGTTATTTTGCATGTTTGACATTATTTATCCTATTTATTCATTAAGACTTAACAATTAATTATACTTTTTATATATTTTTTTTCTCTATGGGATTACATGTAATATCTACGAGTATTTGGGAAGTTTACAATTTTGAGATAGCCGTGTTTAAATGCCCCTATGAGGTTTTAACTTATGGGGGTTTCTAGACCATCAAACTTTGTTTTCTATAATAACGGTTGAGCTTTTATATTGACGTGATGGCTTAAAGGGAACCAAAGAGGAAGAGTAAACAAGCGCAGAGAATAACCTTGTAGCGAAGCGAGGTCTGTCGGCTAGTTTGGATATAATATGTACATAAATCAGCTGGTTACAGTAGCACTTTTTTAGTACTGACATTTATTTTAATTTTTGAAATGTTGGTAGGTCAGTAGGTAGGTATATGCTTCAATGCCTATTCCCGTTTACAATTGTAATACATAAATGGAATGTTGTGTAAACATTTCAAATGAATTCGTTTACTACTTTACGATTATTATTACATTCAAAAATGTAATATATATTATTTTAATCATACCATCCGTTAGTTAACAAAGAAGTCTGCACGAGCTACGGAAAACCAGCTGTGGAATTAATGAATAACGAGAAAAGAATTGAAGCTGACTTCATTCTTACAGGTTTATAAACCAATATCTGAAATGTTTTATGTTAGTGATTGTTTCATAAAATTCCACTGCAAATAATAACAAACAAACAAAACAAATGTAAAAATTCACATATGAATTCAAATACTAATATCCTAGAAATAATTAATGGTGACCTTACTCAAGATTGCTATTTCCTTTTACTAAGCAGCCTTGATCAGTACTTAGTAACTAAAGATCATATGTCAATGATCAGACTTTGAACTCACACATGGTTACCTAAAGCCAATTGTAATATATATACACGATTTCATAAATAAGTACAATTTTTATTTCTTCAACCATGTAAATTCTATTGAAATTGTCAAGTATCCTAATGCCTGTAATCAAAAGTCACATTCATTACATCTAGATTAGACATGATACAATTCATGAATGTGATTCCTTTCATTCTA
Organism: Stictocephala bisonia; assembly: GCA_035578905.1. Taxonomy (NCBI): domain Eukaryota; kingdom Metazoa; phylum Arthropoda; class Insecta; order Hemiptera; family Membracidae; genus Stictocephala; species Stictocephala bisonia. The sequence goes on from JAQJVL010003388.1 coordinate 28,436, forward strand.
ATTATTCACTTCAGCACCTATATTAATTAGCCAATTACAAGGTTTCCCACTCGTGTGTCCAAAACACCAATGAGCTTTAAGCACCTCCTATATTAAGGTGAGCTTTCGTCATCCATTCGGATGAGCTTTTAAGGGATAAAGAACTTTTGATTGAATTTAACAATTGTTTGACTAAACAGGCTCCAACGTGTGGAGGTAATCACTTAATAACTACCGACCTGTGTAATCCAGTTCCGTATTTCATGAAGTGTTTAATTAAACCTAAAGGGACAGTGGTGAAAGTGACAACAGAGACCAACCTTTTTGTTTTCATCCGCTTGGTAAACAACGTGGACATTACATTCATTGCATTTAGTGTTCTCGTTTTATTACTTAAATAGTTAGTAATATTTTAATTAATTAATATTTCATTAAAATTATTACGCAAATTTTTAAGGAGATCACTATGTATTTATTTAACTACTGGGGAATCTTGAATATCAATATTATTTAAATGTGCTTCTTTTTATGTTTAGTTAGTCATATGGCTGTATTTTACATAAAAATAAGACTTTAAATTAATCTATGCTAATTGTTCATCTGTTTCTAAGAAAATAATTAGTTTAGACAAAGGTATTTTTTAGTTGATTTCCATATAAAAATACTTAATTATCTTAATGACCTTATTAAAGTAAATGAAATAAATCACGAAAAAGAAAAAGGTACAATGTTATCTATATATCTAGCATGTTGATTTGTTATTTTATTTTAATATTACTTTAAGTATTATTAAGTACACTACAATTTATTTATATGTATAAGAATGTTTAAAGGCAAACTTTTAGGTAAACTTATAAAATTGTGTAATTACAAGTTTTCCTTAATTATTTTGAATTTTTATCCTTTTTATAGTGGTTTTAGAGATTTTATTTTGTTTTAAAATAATTATAATTGTATTTTTTCGAATTTTGTTAATTAACCTCCATAAAAAGTATTCAAGACGTATTAGTAATAAAATATTTAATCAAATTATTGTAATACAATATAACAAATGTTCAGTTTTAAAAATTGATTGATAATATAGTTATAGATACAGTCATATTGAAATACATGAGCTTATGTTATTACTACAACAAGCTCAAAATTGTGAAACAATTGTTATTTTGAAAAGACAGAAGCAGAACTGCAACTGAAGCCAGGTTGAATTGAGAGAATTGCTTGCAGTAAAATGCAAGTTTTAATACAACAGCACAGATGGTGTGTACTATACCAGGATTCTGGTGTATATTGACAAGAGATTTGATCTTTATACAATTATAATTTATCAGCTAATGTCAAGTTTGGAAAGTTCATCACCAGAAAATTAAAGTAATACTGAAAATTAATCCAGCAGAAACGATTTTTTACATATACATTTAAACGTTCGGAGCTCAATAATAAAAGAACATAGACTAAGACATAAATAGATTATGAATATATTCTGTGGTGGATTTATGTATAATACGAAATGTACTGAGACAACACTGCATATAAATGGTGGATAAGAGAAACCATCAATTACATGAAATACTTTATTCATTATTTTTCTATATTATAGAAGTAACACAGACACTAAAAAATTTAAAATATAATAAAACTAATGCTGGTACAATATCATATCGTTCCCCAATCGATAGACTACGTTACAAGTAATTTCTCTTATAACAGTTACTGAGTCTATAAAGATACCATTCAACTGCCTTTCTCATCTCTAAAAAGTAACCAGTGGATATATCTAAAAGTCAAAGAGCTATGTTAATGACTGCGTGATAGAAGGGGGTAAATCCATCTATAAAAATCATTTAAGTTTTTTATATTTACTTTTTTAACTAATAATACTTAGAAATAATAGGCACTTTTATAGGTAAACACTCGTTGAGTTATTATTGATAGTACTTAGAAATAACAGGCACTTTTATAGGTAAACACTCGTTGAGTTATTATTGATAGTACTTAGAAATTACAGGCACTTTTATAGGTAAACACTCGTTGAGTTATTATTGATAGTACTTAGAAATAACAGGCACTTTTATAGGTAAACACTCGTTGAGTTATTATTGATAGTACTTAGAAATAACAGGCACTTTTATAGGTAAACACTCGTTGAGTTATTATTGATAGTACTTAGAAATAACAGGCACTTTTACAGGTAAGCACTCATTGAGTTATTATTGATAGTACTGAGAAATAACAGGCACTTTTATAGGTAAACACTCGTTGAGTTATTATTGATAGTACTGAGAAATAACAGGCACTTTTATAGGTAAAAACTCGTTGAGTTATTATTGATAGTACTGAGAAATAACAGGCACTTTTATAGGTAAACACTCGTTGAGTTATTATTGATAGTACTGAGAAATAACAGGCACTTTTATAGGTAAACACTCGTTGAGTTATTATTGATAGTACTGAGAAATAACAGGCACTTTTATAGGTAAACACTCGTTGAGTTATTATTGATAGTACTGAGAAATAACAGGCACTTTTATAGGTAAACACTCGTTGAGTTATTATTGATAGTACTGAGAAATAACAGGCACTTTTATAGGTAAACACTCGTTGAGTTATTATTGATAGTACTGAGAAATAACAGGCACTTTTATAGGTAAACACTCGTTGAGTTATTATTGATAGTACTGAGAAATAACAGGCACTTTTATAGGTAAACACTCGTTGAGTTATTATTGATAGTACTGAGAAATAACAGGCACTTTTATAGGTAAACACTCGTTGAGTTATTATTGATAGTACTGAGAAATAACAGGCACTTTTATAGGTAAACACTCGTTGAGTTATTATTGATAGTACTGAGAAATAACAGGCACTTTTATAGGTAAACACTCGTTGAGTTATTATTGATAGTACTGAGAAATAACAGGCACTTTTATAGGTAAACACTCGTTGAGTTATTATTGATAGTACTGAGAAATAACAGGCACTTTTATAGGTAAACACTCGTTGAGTTATTATTGATAGTACTGAGAAATAACAGGCACTTTTATAGGTAAACACTCGTTAAGTTATTATTGATAATACTTAGAAATAACAGGCACTTTTACAGGTAAACACTCGTTGAGTTATTATTGATAATACTTAGAAATAACAGGCACTTTTATAGGTAAACACTCGTTGAGTTATTATTTTAAATAAGCTGAATTATTGTGGATAAAATATGAATATTGCTGTTGAATGCTTTTATTTACCAAATAGAAGCTGAAAAATAACAAATACTCAACATTAATTTAACTAAGTTAAATACAATTGAAAGTGTTATCAAAAACCACTCAATTTAACTGTTCATGTAAATCTAAACATATGTTATTAAATCATGGATTTAACATTCGCTTCCATGAGCAATCTAAAAGCAAGTTACTAATTGGCTTCAAATTTATACCATGTGTAATATTTTGGCCCTGTAATTATTTTCTATTTGTCTACAAATATTAATTAATGTTTTCCAGTAAAATACACAAATAAACCAGTCATATATTTTATTTCATAATCAAAATAAATTATGTTGAAATTGCAAAGTTTCGTAAGAATTTAATAATTCACATTCATACACTATATATAAATATTCAATCAAACTTACAAACCTTAACATATGAATGGAATTACTTTCATTCAAACATTTATTGAATGTTTCTTTTTCACTTAACTTCACTCTTCTTTTTCCACTTCAAAAATGAATTCACTTCAACGCCTAAGTCAGTTAGCCAATTACAAGGTATCCCACTCGAGTGCCCAAAATTTTGTAAGTTTTGCAAAACACCCGTGATAATCAAGGTTGCTTTAAGACGAAGTTTCAGTTATGGGGCACTTTTGATTAAATTTGTCAATTCACTGACATAAGGAGCGCCAGAGTGATGATAAACCGTAAAAAAACAACCGTCCTATGTCTTTTAGTTCATGTTCAGATCTAGTAAAATCAAGATGCATGTTTATCCTTCATCAACTACGTCATAATTTAAGTAATCCCTTAAATATTCAAATTTAATTTTACTCCATTCGTATTCCATAGTCATTTAGTTACATATAGCTGATATTTTAACTGAAAAACCAAAATAATTTAATTACGGAGTGCCTTACAGTTAGATTGATACAATTTCTTCGATTTAGTTGTAAAAAAAACATTATTTTGTACTAAAAATTAAAACTACCACCTATTGTTTGTATATAATAACTCTTTTTATTGCTTACCACTGTTTAACGAACACATATCTAACACGTATAGAAAGCCAAATACAATTATTATTATTTTTTTTACTTGCTAGTTTACATAACCTGAATGCCTGTGCGTGAACTTTATTCAACCAGGGAAGTGCCAACCATTAGTTTGATTATAGTTACCGTTGGGGATTCGTACGTTGGATCTTGTACTCTGCAGTACGAAACATTAGTGAGTGTATTTATTGATATTACTCATTCCTACGTATACAGTATAACTTTGTAAAATGGTGTAACCATTTATAAATTAATTAATTGATAAAACATGCCATTATTATATATCTTACAAAATACAACTACATCATCATTGTTTTGGTAGAGTAAAATAGGTGAGTGGTAGAAACAAGCCCAAACAAGCATAAATTAACGACAAAAAGGCAAGAGTTAATCCTAGCAAATCAAACCAACTGCCATTTTGGAAACGATTAACCCGCCCACCCATACACGTACAGTGATACAACCCACCCGCCCACCCATACATGTACAGTGGTACAACCCACCTGACCACCCATACACGTACAGTGGTACACTGAGCCACCCCACTGGCGTTTTTACTATTCTATTGTGTGTTATTTATATTTGGTTTATTTTTTGTGAATGCATGATAGTATCAATGATCTTTTTTGGGAACATATTAAATATAATGTATTTAATTTAACTGTCGATTAAAATAGAGTTGTTTCCTGTTTTTTTCTAGGAAAAGGAAATCTACTGAATTATCACAATTTTACGATCAACAGTAAAATAAATACAGTAGCATGATTATATAAAATAACGTAAGACAGTTTGAAAAAGATTTTCCACTTTTATTCCTTTTGTTCCAAGAAATGCTTGTACGATTCTAATAACATTTTCATATACAGCCCAGCAAAATGCTACAATATAAATGTAAAGGATTACCATATACAATTCACTCGCTGTCAACACCAAGTGCAACCCTCCAGAGACTTGTTTTACATTGCCGGTGTTGTTATTTATTTATGTCACTGAATATATTTTAAACATATGTAGTTATTTTTCGTACTAATATCTCTTGGTGCAGCGAATAATTCATATTACACACTTTGCCTTTTTACCTAACATAATTCATTAATTATTCACTAACTTATTATATTTATTGGCAATATATCTTCTTTATTTATCAACATTACATAGTAATAAAATAGTAATAAAACAAAAAATATATAAATCACGAATCGATATACTCACTAATCACGAAATCTCCAGAACCAATGAACAGATATTAATGAAATTTGAATGGAAGTTAGCTTTTGTATCATAGAGACCTACTACGAAAGGATTTTTCGGAATTATATTCCTAAGCGGTATAAGATGCCCTTTAACGTTGCTTTTTTTCATAATAACTACTATGAAACTCAACAAAGAAAAACTATACCAGTAGAAATTAACTTTTAGTGTTAATTGAGAATAAACTAGATTTGAGTTTAAATGAATTTAAATTTGCATACATTTATACGTTTAATGAAAATTAAAAACCTCTGTATACGTAATGAATACTGTATTTTATCATCTCAGATTTGAATATTAAAATTAAGAATATAAGAATATCATGGCCAGAGAATAAAAAAAACTAGCTGAAATAAAACTATTTGTTAATGTTCAACAAAAGAGAAGTAATAGATGTTTGTTTATGTAAAAATAATTAATTTTATTTATTATTCTTTTTTTCCACTATTCATAATTTTCTTTTTAATTTAACTGCAACAGAATACTGCAGACTCACGTGTTACACAGTACTCATATAAAATGAATACATCAAAACAAACAGAAGTTCTAACTTATCGCTCTGTTATTGAGGCCAGGTGTTGTACAACATGATAAACGAATATGACATATTGAACTTTACAATGTTTTATTACATTTTACCAGCTTTTGTATGAAACTACTTTTCTAACTAATATTTTATATAATGATATTTCACTCCAATTTTTTTTATATTTTATTATTACTATGCAGTCCGAGATACTTCCATATCTTGCGTCTTAAACTAATATATTATATTCTATTTTGGAAAAATTCATTCATTTATACTTTGTGGTGATCAGAAAAATTAATTAATGTATTGATTAAAAATAAAGGACCTTTTCCGTTTATTCACTACCACTACTTTTTCCGTTAATTCACTACCACTATTTTTTATCACAATTAAGGTTAGGTTATGTCAGGTTAGGTTAGGTGGCTACTAAAGTTGATCACAAACTGGTAAATCCAACGATTGACTTACCTTCGTGTATAAGTTCTTGGAAAGCGATAAGATAAGGCCAGCGATATCGGATTATTAACGGATACGGAATACTACAGTGGACGTAAAAATGATTGGGAAATAGTTTTTAGAGCAATAGAATATTTATCAAGCGTTAGGGAATTACTGAAAAAAAATTAGTGATAGTGAATTGATGGGAAAAATCCTGATTATTTAATACACAATATAAAATATATTAATAGGTTGGCAATAATATTCTTAATATTGATAAATAAGTAAACTGAAAGAACTACTACAACATTGCAAAAGTTACAAAATATTATTTGGTGTATATACAAAACATTAAGAGGTTGTTGGACACTATAGTGTCCTATAGGCCAATGGGCCGAAGAGCATGAATAGGCATGAAAAATTGAAAGATGTATGATCATAAAATTCATCTAATAGACTCAGAACTTGTACGTTAGTTCTAAAATTTAACTTTTAGAATTTTAAATTTAACTAAGAGGATTCATTTTCAAAATAAGTGACATCAGGTAGAGATGTCGGCTGGAAGGAAATAGTCTTCCTCTACTAATGAAGTGGACTGAATCAAACATTACATCTTGAAGTTACAGTTTAATCACAGTTTTACAAAGAGCCACACCTCCCAGTTTTCAAAAGAAATATTCTACTCAATTCACATCTTTCATCTTTGAAAAGTAGCAATAAACCAAACACCTAATTTTGTCAATAATAACTGTTTTTAGAAACCCGATCTTTTCTTAAAATGACTTCCCTGTTTCTTGAATTCCTGCCTCCATGGCCCTGCTAACATAACTCACAGTTAATTGTGCACCGTGATGTTTTATTTTGTTTTAATTATTGAATTTTTTCAAATAGTTATCAAGGACTAAAAGCAACTCTTTTAGTTATGTAGTATTGAGCATTATGTTGAATACTACTGACTTTGACTACAAACAAAATATCGACGCTCAACTCTAATGGGCCCTGTAAAGCCGGTTTTTCTGTTCGGTGAAATTAGTTTATGATTAGTTAGTTAGTTAGATTAGTCAGTGGTACCCTTAACTCTCATCATTCCTATACCTGTCTCTATACAACATACTCTGAATTGGCTAATAGCAGAGCTAATTTAAATTTTAAAAATCGTTTATTATTTGTTTTATGTAACAATTAATTACATTGCAGTTATAATAATTGTTAATATCTTAAGCATAATTAATATTTAATATATAACCTAAATTTACTTCTCGTATATAACCATCTGAATAATCAAACAAATTGCAGCAGTAATAAATAATAACAACTTTTTTAAACATATTCAATCAATCAAATAATCATATAAATCAGTAAATCATCAATATTAATTAATAAAAACAAAAGAAATGCTTTGTTCATACAATAAATGAAAAACAATTGATTAGTTAGGGGTAGAAAAATAAGTTTTTACAAATTTTAATATGTGTACTTTTGAAATTTCATAGTACGTTAAGCAGTCATCCGAGCGCTTATTTCAAATCAATCGGCATTAGATAGCAGCATATGCACATGTCTACAGCAAGCATTACCTTTGACAGCCTGTTATTTTCTAAAGTCAGTGCTATTTATCAAATTATATTATGTGTTCTAATCTAACTTTTTAAATGACGCTTGCTTAAATATCTTGTAGCTTATTTCCAATAAAGAGATAGAAAAACACTTCATCTTTGTTGTTATATATATATATATATATGTGTGTGGCTTATTTACTATACCTTAGTGTGGTAGTTTAATATACTGTATAATATGTAACTAACAAACAATGGAAGACTTTACTAACATTGCTGTAAACATCATTTGTTTTTCCAGAGTCCACATATATTTAATTGGTGTTTATAGAACCTGGTTAAGCAATATTGTTTTAAGGGCTGAAGGAGTGTTTTATGTAACCAAATGGAGGTGGTTATTTACGACTCATGTCCACTGTTGTAATTTAACATTTTTGATTTAATTGACAAATTATTGTTGTAATCAGAATTCACCACTGATCTCTCCTGAACGAGAAGTTTTGTTTTACATGTATGACTGATTTATCACATTCTTTTCAATCACAATATAGCAGAAATAAGTACCTCTCATCGTTTTCTAACAGTTGCTATTTATTATTGTCGTTATTTTTAGAGCTATATACTTTATTTATTTTTAATAATTGATGCCACGGTACACTAGTTTATTTGCACAAACCAACTGAGGTTAAGTCTAATAGAGGATCAAATAATCCTAAGTTTACCTCATTAAATAAAGCTTTGTCATATAATTTAATTTCAATTCAACTATTAAATATAATGTGTTTGCTTCTTAATATAAAAAAGGTTATTTTTTATTGACATAATCAAATTTATTATAAAAAATTATATATGTGCTGAAAACTAATCTTACTTTAATTATCTTTATGGAATTGGGTATTATTATATTCCTGTCACTTCCAATTGTGTATTGCGCATCACATATTCTTAGGCTATGTAGTGTTATTTTAAAATCTATTTATTACAGAAATATACATTATTATATTATTTCAATTCTTTTATTTTGTGCGAATTCTTACAAAATTAGGAAACATTCAAAAATAAATTCTGTTTTGAATTTAAAACTGTAGTTAGTATAGTGCCAGTAAGTTTAATTTTTTACAATACAACTTATGATAATAATAAATAATAAATCCTATATTGCATAGACAATTTTATACACATTGTATCGCAAACGTCAAATAGTCAGTTAAAATAAAATTAACCTAAGGCCCTATCTAAGTCATTCATTCGTTACAACAATTACATACAAACATACATACAAGTGAGACATTCACACAAAACTATCTATAGTGTTCGTAACACCCACAAAGTCAACGGAATGAGTCTAGCCAATTAAGTTGGTCCCCAGTCATGTAATAGGAACTCCCCCACGCTGTAAAAAGCCTGGGACAACGGTATGAGTCTAGCCAATTAAGTTGGTCCCCAGTCATGTGCTAGGATCTCCCCCACGCTGTAAAAAGCCTGGGACAACAAGCGGGTCCTAAACATTTTTGAATTTGGAGCAATTTTCATTTCTTTAGGCAAGCTGTTAATTAGTTTGACACCCACCTGCTAGGGAAGGCGTTCATAGATTCAAGATTAATTTATTGACACAATATGAACTGTTACAGTTTTCTATGCAAGTCATAATACAAAAATAACATCATTACTCAAGAACATAAAATAATACACAAATAAAATCATAAGTAAATTAATTCTAAGACAATTTTTCACTGTAGCCTACACAAGCCAATATTGATATTTATTTTATTACAGTAAGAGCTGCTACATTAAGAAAAATATTTAAGGTAGTTAAATAAAAATAAAACAACCAACATTACCCCTTAAGGCTGCATAAGAGCCTCATCGATGGTATAGAAAGCCCTCCCGACCAAATGGCTTCTCAAACATGTTTTCAGCTGAGAAAAACTATTGATTGTTTTTATATTTTGAGGGAGAAGATTAAAATATTTAGGGCCAAAATTAAAAACAGAATTTTTAAAAAGATCCAGATTGCACTTTTCAACGGTAAAATTGTTTTTACATCTAGTATTGTAGTTATGATTATGGATAGGGAATTTGATTTTAGTTTTTAAAAACATATACCACCACCTCAAATATTAAAAGGCTGGGTAGTGTGAGGATACCACTCGCCCGAAAGAGCTCCCTACAGCTGGCCCTGTGGTCCTGACCCCAGACAATCCTTAGCGCCCTCTTTTGAAGGATAAATATTCGATTAAATAAAGTAGAATTACAGAAACCCCAGAAAAGAATTCCATATCTCAATCGACTCTCAATAAGGCCATAATACGAGAGGTTGAGGACCTTACTAGAGGCGAATGAAGACAAACATCACAGGGCAAATATAGCGGAGTTCAGCTGGCTCCCTAGCTTAGAAATATGAGTGCCCCATGACAAATTGTAATCTAGATAGATTCCAAGGAATTTAGTTGACAGAGCGTTGTCCAAAATAGTGTCACCCATGCAAAATATGTTTGGAATATTATATGTGCGTTGAGGATGGAATTCAATAATACTGGTTTTGGCTACATTTAGGTACAATTTATTTGATGAAAACCACTGAATAAGTTGAGAGAAAGTGTGATTAAAAATATCGACTATAGAAAAAAAATTATTGTGATTTAAAATGAGACATGAATCGTCAGCAAATAAAGAAACAGAGAGTGGTGAATTATCTATACCAGGGTTAACGTATTTAGGAAGATCATTTATATAGAGGATAAAAAGCAAAGGCCCCAGGACAGAGCCCTGAGGCTCGCCTGTTTTGACAGTAGAAAATTCAGACGTGTAGGTTTCACCAAAGCTAGAAAGTTTGACACATTGGACTCGACCAAACAAGTAGGACCTGAACCAGTTAAGAAGAAAACCTCTGACGCCGTATGCAACCATTTTCTGTAAGAGAATGACATGATCAACAACATCAAAGGCCTAACATGACATGATCGCAAAAAAGGCCTACAGTGTGGTCGCCAGAATCAAGAGAGGTCAGTACACGCTTCATGGCTTATGCTACTGCAGAAGATGTATCCAAGTTTGGTCTGAATCCAAACTGGCTATCCGATATTATGTTGTTGAGGTTAAAAAAAGAATAGAGTCTGTTAAATACAATTCTTTCAAAAACTTTAGATATAATCGGAATAATTGATATGGGTCTGTAGGAGTTAGGGTCAGATCCGCTTGTTCCCTTTTTCAAAACTGGTATCGTCTTGGTGATTTTTAAGTCAGTAAGAAATACACCTTCCAATATAGAGAAATTAAATAAATATGTCAAGATAGGTGTCAGCTCTTGAACATATTCCTTCAAAAGACTTGACGAGATACCAAATATGTCCAAGGAGTGGCTATTTTTCAAAAGGTTTACAGAACTAATAGTTTCAGAAACCAGTATCTCAGAGAAATACAGGGAATTAGGAACACATTTAATGTGAGAAAATAATGATTGCTTAAGTTGAGGGGGATTCTGAGGTTGATGCAGACCCAGATTTTCTGCTACATTCACGAAAGACTGATTAAGAATTGAAGCTATTAGTTTCGGATCACGTACACTTTGCCCCTCATGAACCAGCTCGTCCACACCACTACCTTTAGATTGTTTATGGGAATTCCTGCAACTATTGATAACCTGCCAAGTAGCTTTGGAGGAATTAGAGCTAGTCGTTATAAACTCCTCTGCTTGCTTAGATTTTGCTTCCCTTATAAGTTTATGATAGTGGATTTTTAGCAGGTTGTAATAATTTTTTAGTGCTGGAGGTCCATGTCTCTGCAGAACGTAGGCATCCCAAAGACGCAGCCGACTTTCCAATACCTGTTCAGTTAGCCACTTAGGTCGTCCAGGGTTTCTTGTTCTTTTCTTAACAAGAGGAAATGAATTTAAAAAATAATATGTGAAAATATCTGTAAATTTGGAAAACATAGCATCAGTTGACTTTTCCTGAAAAACTTGATCCCATGACTCAGATTGAAGGTAACCACGATTTTTTTTTTTTTTTTTTTTTTTTTTTTTTTTTTTGAATAAATGAACGAACTGTTTTTTTACTATGTGGATGATTGGCATTCAATTTTTGTAATGATGGAGGAAATAAACGCATGATTTGACCCTCGTGGTCAGAAATGGAAGTATGTAAAATATTGGACTTAAAACAGGTCAATGGGAAATTTGTAATGATGTTATCCAAACAGGAACCACTGTTTCCTGACACTCTAGTGATACCATGAATGGTAGGGACAAGCTGAAAGCTATTCAATAAATCGAGAAATTGAGTTGTCTCTTGAGACTGTTCTAAAGTATTAACGTTGAAGTCCCCTGAAATTAAAATATGATTCAGATCCTTGTTCAGTAAGGAAAGTACAGAATTCAACCTCTCAATGAAAAGGGAAAACCGACTGCAAGGGGGCCTGTATACACAGACCACAGTCACTCTTATAGCTGGGACCGATACTGCCACCACTTCAAAGACTCACTCTAAGCTGTGTTGCAGGATATCATCTCTTTTCTTGCCAATGAGACCACCTTTCAATAAAATTGCCACTCCGCCACGTCCCACAGAAGACCTGCAGTAGGCAGCCACCAGGTGATAGCCGTCCAAAGAGAGGGCGACTGTCTCGTCACCAGTTAGCCAATGCTTACTAAGACACACTATGTCCACAACCTCATCATGCAAAACAACCTCGAGCTGACCTACTTTATTACTGAGACTTTGCATATTTTGGTGGAAAATGTTAACACTAAGTCTGCTTTGATTATCCACATTAGTCTCAGAAACATCGTTACAGAAATGCTCATTAGTACTAGGAGCAACATGACACTTAGGTAATATGTTGTCTTTATAAATAGCATTCATCTTATCTATTAAACTATTATTAGTTGTGAGCAGTTATCAAAGAGTTATTTACGTTTCTAAAAAATGAAAGGAATCTGATGAATGACGGGATGTCACAGTTGAAATGAAATGAAATGAAATGAAATGAAATGAAATGAAATGAATGAAATGAAATAGTTTTATTGCTTTTTGACAATATGTACTTATCGTATAGCAAAAGTCATATTATAATAAAAATGATCCTACTAACTAATGATACATTAAGTGATGTGATAAAATAACTATAGTAACAATTCCAGCAAAGCTTAGTGGGGGAGTTCATTCGTTCACAGATTAACGCATTCATTCACTACAAACACTCTTCTACAGCACTAACATTCATACAAGGATCTCTCCCGAGCCGTCCGCAAATTAGGAGTCAGCTATAAATTCATCCACAGAATAACAAGCGAGAGCCACTAAGTAGCCTTTTAATCGAGACTTGAATTTGTTGAAATTTTGTTCCCTTTTTATATAATCTGGGAGAATGTTTAAAATTTTGACGCCTGCTACAGACTGCGTTCCAGGGCCGATGTACGGTGCCGAGCCACTCTAAAACTGTGACTACTTCTTGTTTCGTGTTGATGGATGTCGCTACCTCGTGTTAAATTACATTTGAATCTACAATAGAGTGCAGTCTCCAAAATGTAAATGCAAGGCAGCGTTAGCAAACCTAATTCCCTGAAGGACTGTTTGCATGACTCTCTAACTTTTAATTTGGAAATTATTCGTATTGCTCTTTTTTGTAGCCGAAAGACTCTTTGAAGTTTGTCTAAGGAACAGCTACCCCACAGTCTTACTCCGTAGGTAAGGTGAGGGTAAATGAGACCAAAATAGGCCATTAACTGTACCCTAACTGTGCAAAATTTTGAAATGTTTCTCAAAGCAAAAATACCAGAGGCAATTTTTGCACAAACGCTGTCAATGTGGCAGCTCCAGGTCAACGCCCTATCTAGGTGAGTTCCCAGGAACTTGACAGTGTTTGTTTCATCAAGAAGAATGCCATCAACCATTATCAGTTGCTTTAAGCAAGACTCTTGATCTCTTAAAGAAAAATGAATGTATTTTGTTTTTGAATGGTTTGTAGATAAATATTCCATTTCAAATTGCTGAACACAGGCTTTAAGATTAGTGAACGCTTCAATTTCAAGTGCAGGAATGGACTCAGCTTTGAAGCAGTGTTGTATCGTCCGCATATTGAACGATATTTCCACTCAAGACAGAAGACCCTACCTCGTTAACGTAAACCAGGAAGAGAACCGGGCCTAGAATAGACCCCTGTGGAACTCCACAATGAATTTTTTTACTATTAGAAAATGAATCACCAATTTGAACACATTGACTTCTGTCGTCCAAGTATGATTTGAGCCACGAGTAAGGAGGGCCACGAATGCCATATCTTTCAAGTTTTGCCAATAGAAGGTTGTGATTGACACAATCAAAGGCCTTGGACAAGTCTAAAAAAACACCAACAGTTTTTTGTCTGTTTTCTAATCCGTCCAACACCAAATCGACCAGTCTGGTGACAGCATCAATGGTTACTTTCCATGTCTAAAACCAAATTGGTCCTCACTCAGAATCTTCTCTTTATCAAGAAAATCAAGCAGCCTGGAAAGAAATACTTTTTCAAAGATTTTGCTTGGAGCTGGTAAAACTGAAATAGGGCGGTAGTTGTTCAAGACCGTTGGGTCTTCCTTTTTAAACACCGGAACTACCTTTGCATTTTTTAATTTGGAAGGAAACAACCCCGTTTCGAACGAAGAGTTTATTATTTTCGTCAACGGGCACAGAATACTTTCAGTACACTGTTTCAATAACCACGTTGAAACACCATTGATATCCTCGGATAATTTAGGTGGAAGATTTTGTATCGCCCGAGCCACTTCCGCTTCACACACAGGAGACAGCATCATGGACCGCAAAACCCTCCTCTCTTGGGTAGTGTCCAAGTTACATGATTTTCTATTAGGTTTCATCTGGACAACAGTTGAAAAAAAGTTATTAAATTCCGTTGCTACTAATTTTGGGTCATCGTAGACATGCCCATTAATATTTAACTGAATTGGTTTCTTTGAAGACACATTTTTTGTGTTATTTATAATCTTCCAAGCAGCTTTGGAAAAGTTTTTAGCACCATCAAGTGTTCGGTTGACTTCTAGGGATTTGGCAGCCCTTATAACTTTTTTGTATGTTTTTTGTATCTATTGTAAAATTGTTTAAATAAAGGGTTATTCGAGTCTTTAACTAAGACTGAGTAAAGTTTGAGCTTATCTCTAGAAACCAAAATACCACGCGTTATCCAAGTATTTTCCTTCCGTTTATTTTTAAAAAATTTTTTACTTAATGGGCAACAGGTATTTATATGGAAGTTCTAACATTCGTTGAACGCATTGTACATATCATCTGTGCTAGAAAATTTTTCTATAAAACTCCAGTCTTCCTTGTTAAGTCGTGTTTTCAATAACGTAACGTTATGTGGCCGAAGAAGCCTTTTTAACGAAATAGTGGGTGGCTCTTCCTGCAGAGAGCATCCCGAGATTACTGTCTCCTGTGCGTAATGGTCGGATATAGCTAATTTTAGTACTGAAACCGAGACGTTTTTTATGTTAGTAATTATATTATCAATGGCTGTGCTCGAACTCGCTGTAACTCGTGTGGGCAAATTTAGAGACCACTTCAATCCGTAAGATTGCAATAAGTCCCTAAACACGCTGGTCTTTCGATCAGCATGTTCCAAAACATTTATGTTAAAATCGCCAATAATTATAAATTGTTTGAAAGAAGAAGATAGCCGGTGGAGAAGAAGATCCAAACCCCGGAAAAAGGCACCATTGTCTCCACTTGGAGACCTATAAAGGCCCACGATAGCAACAATCCCCCAGGGCTCCACCAAGACTTTAACACCGGCCAGCTCCAGATCTAGTTCTGAGCCTAAGTCTGAAATGATACATTTGAATTTAATTGGAGGTCTAATGAATATATCCACACCACCTCCTTTGTGATTGGATCTTATAAAAGAGTTTGCAAGTTCATAATTTTGAATCTTAAAATAACTTATTGTGTTTGATGTAAACCCATGTTCTGAAGCTATAAACAAATCTGGTTTCAATTCATCGCATTACAATTGGAGATCGTTTAATTTATTTGTGGCTATTTGGCAATTTTGGTGAAGAATTTTGAAAAATTTTACGGGTTGAATAAATGAGATGGGAGGGTGGACATTGTCGTTTTTGCAGACGGAACTCGGGATCGACCGTCCCCCAAACAAGAATTACAAGAGTCATCATGAGGAACCTCAAGCTGATCACTAGGTACTGTTGTGGTATGGCGAGATCTCTTTACAGCGTCAGCAAAGCTGTCATGTGGGAGGCAAAACGGCAAAACGACTCATCCGGAAGTGTAGATCTTCTAGCAATTGGGTTGTTGAGAGAGTCTTGGCAGTCAACTAGATCAGCAGTTGGTTGGCTGGCATCCACGAGCACGTCCAAAATCAGTCGAGCCAGCATCCTTTTGCCTGGTGTCCGCAGATGCATCCCGTGACGAGTGAACCAGCGCCTTGGGATAGCATTAAAGTTGATAAATTTCACTTTAAGCCTGTCACAAAGCTCCATGATGTAGGAATTGGCGAGTGATGTCTGACGATTCACTGGATGGTTTCTGGGCAGGTCGTGTCTATGGGGTAGGGTGCTGACGATGACTTCAGCTGTATTCTTCTTCTTATACAATATACATTGCTCCAGGTGTGTATATATATTCATGGCCTCACCGACAGCAACGTCATTGGTTCCAGCGAGTATAATACAACAGCTTCCAGGTGGTGAGGGAGCCCCAGAGGTAACATCAAGCAGCCTTGCAGAAGGCTTACACACTCCAGTCACTGACGTAGATTGGCCGACACACTGCTGCAGGATACTCGCTAGACTCCGAGCGTGGCTGTCCCCCTCAATAACGACTTTGTCGAAAATTAACTCTTTAATGGGAGCAATCTTTCACGTGGCAACTTGGACGAAATCGGCTGGCCTCCGATCCCTCGGTCCCTGCGCATTTAAAAGTTTATATGGGTTACTTTTTGTTTTATTTTTATCATTGCACTTTTTATTATTTTTCCTTGTCTGTCCAGCTGTTTCACAATCCAATACATAACAATTGGAGTCATTTATGAGATTGAGTGGATCGAATTTGTTTCGAGTTGTGAGACATTTAGATTTAGTTTTAATTTTCCAGTCATCGTAATTTACTTCCTTCTCCAACGTTCCTCTCGCAGTTACCAACTCATTTTTTAGACATAAAATCTGTGCTTCAAGAACCTCGATTGAAGTTTTAAGGCTTTTTACCATTTCCCTGTTTAAAATACAAAACTGATCTTCACAAGTGATAGGAGTAGGATCACACTGCACAGCACAGTCTATGGTGATAGGACAGCAGGACGCTTCCTTCAAAACTGTTTGCGTGGCTTTGTTTATGATATTTGAGGCAACGCTGGAACGGGGAGGCAGAAAGATACTATCAGTGTATTGGAGGAGTCGTTGGTCAGACTCCACCGAGTGGTCCAAGACAACCCGGAACTCATTTCGGAGGTCTGCCAGTTGTTCTTTCAGGGCGTTGTTCTCCGTTACACAGTCTGTGGATGGAGTAGTGCATAGTATGCTCTGTGGTTGTTCCACGGTTAATACTTTTGGTGGTGTTTCAGGAGTATGACAGACAAGAGAGGAGGCAGATGAACATAGAGGATTAGTGGTGCCAAGAGTTGGCTTGCCTGAAAAACTATTATTTTCTATAGGAATAACTTTAGTATTTAGCTGATGATAATTTGGCAAACTACTAGTGACCGACTTGGAGACAGCGTCCGCATAAGTCGCATACGGTAATACAATGGGGGCAGCTGATGACGTGGTGGTGGCTGCAGTTGTAGATGGTTTTGATGCAGGTATGCAATTGTGAGGGTGGGTTAGAGTAGACATGTGGGCCATCCTCTCCATAATCACACTGGCCAACAGACGCTTTCCACTATGTCTCAGGTGTAATCCATGAGCGGTGAAGTGACGCCGGGCGATGCACCTGATGTCTACCAACTACACGCCCTGATGGCGGCTGCATAACTCAGAAATGTGGCTGTTTACCTCTGACGGTGCGGTGGACTGAGCTCTTGGGGTGGAGGTCATACCTAGTGGTAAGCGGCACGATAAGGACTTTAGAGGCTTTCTTTAGTGACTGAAGCATCTGCTCTAGATGGCTAAAAATGAAGTTCTCTCTTCCGGCGTCAAAGTCATTAGTGCCAGCCATAATAACGTAGCAGTGGTTAGGTGGAGGTGGGGTGGTTGGATTTATACTACCGATACCAGCTCCAGGCTTGCATACGCCTGATATAACAGTACCGTGTGTTACTCTATCACGCATTAATGCTGCTAGATTACGTATATGGCTATCCCCAATAACTGTTACGTTTTTGAAAGGTATGAATATGTTATTTTCAGTGTTAGAGCTCCTTCTTCCTGTTTCATCTACGTCCATCTTTGATTCATTTTTTCTTGTCTTCGGACCCTTTTTATTTATGTTCTTCTTAATTCTATTCTTCTCGCCACTTACAGTAACAAAGACTGGAACGTCTTGTGTTCTAATGTTATCTTCCTCACTTAATAGTTCAAAACTGTTACGGAGCGTCAAACGAGGGTATGAATGTAAATTCTGAGGTAAAGGAGGTGAATTAGGCAGAATATTATGTTTTAGCTGTGCGTTCTCTGCTTCAAGACAACTATCGTTCTGTGTTGCTCAGTATGGTAGCCATATCTGCCTCTTGTTTTATAATTATGTATGTTACTGCCCCTTATCTGGTTATATTTGGACAGTATAGAATTGTTTCTAGAATATACAAGCAAGGCAGAGTCAACAGCTTGCGTTGTTTAAAAATTGGTTTGCACGACTCCCTGCTCTTTAAATCTTTAATAATTCGGACTGCCTTCTTTTGGAGTCTGAACACCCCCTCAATAAATCACTACTAATACTACTTCTCCAAATCAACAATCCATAGGAAAGGTGGCGGTAAATGATACTATAATATGCCGTGATCAGTACTTGAATAGGGCAGTATTTAGCGAGAGTCCTCAGTACATAATGCCTGAGGATAATTTAGAGCAGCCACTATTTATATGGTCATTACATCTTATTATATAACTTATCCCTCATATAGTAATATATAATAGTTTGATTAATTCGTAAAATTATTATTTACGTCAGTTGTAACAATGACTTGAACCAAAGTTTCATGTTTTGCTAATATACGCTCCTTTTGTAATAAATTAAATTCTATTAATTTTAAAAATTAGTACAATAATATTAAAAGATAAAATCATTACATGACCAAGAATATTATTTATGGTTCTTTTCATCTAATTACCAAGAACATGCTATTTGGACGGTACCTGTTATAAGTTATTTGTTTAATTATAAGTAAATAAGGCATTATTTTACCAGTGAAGTTAGAGCTAAGAAGTCATCTAATGCACTTTACCTGAGGACCAACGGCTTAAAGGTGACTTCCGAACTACCATCTGTGACCAGGCGTGCAAGGGCAGACTCCAACATCGGTCACCCATCCAAGGAAAAGCCACGCTCGATGTTGCTTATCGCCTTTATCTTCAATAACGTCGGGTCCCTCAGACCAAGGGTATTTATTACATGCTAATTGTATGGATTTAAGTTATTTTACTTGAAAATAAATTATTAGAAACTTACAGTACAATCAATAGATCATTAAAAATTTAATTTTTTACTTAGTCAACACCACTAGAATAAATAATTTAAGTTCATTTTTATTGCGTACATACAATTTACGCACGGTCCATATGATGGTGTTTAGATTTTTAAACAGACGTCAATTATAACTGCTCTACTGTTTAATGCCAACAGAGATGGCGTTTTAGTCTAACATTTCACATTCAGAATCCTTTTTACCTCATTTACATCCTTAAATGATACCTTTGGTTTAGTTATAAGTTTGGTCAATACCACAGTACGTGTATGGGTGCGTGGGTGAGTCAATACTACCGTACCTGTATGGGTGGGTGAGTGAGTCAATACCGCCGTACGTGTATGGGTGGGTGAGTGAGTCAATACCACCGTATGTGTATGGGTGGGTGAGTGAGTCAATACCACCGTACGTGTATGGGTGGGTGGGTGAGTGAGTCAATAAAACAAAGACAAGAATTATTGTTCATAAATTATTTATCGAGCCGTGTGTATTTTACAATGATTGATACTTCAAGTATAGATGAGTGATGCTTGTAAACAATTGTTCATAGTGATTACAGGAGCATAAAAGTCTTAATAAAGTAAGCACTAAACGTCAGCTTTACAGTAATTAATTACATTGCTACAATAAACTTCAGTTTTGTAATAATAATGATGTCTCTTCTCCAATTACTTTTAGAATATCTCGAGTATATTGTATAGTAATTCGTCATATTTCAACAAATAAGTCCAATTAACTATACCATGCTGATGTGGTTAACGATTTTCAATTATATTTTATTCGACAATTTAAGAACATATTCTTCGAAATTCTAGTCAGAGATGTCTGATGACATTATCTTATATTAAGAAAGGGCTTACAAGTGAAATTTTATATATTTGAATTTTAAGAAGAATTTATTTTAAATCAATGATTTCCAGTGAAAAAAATTTCATGAAGATGATTTTAGTTAGTTTGTAATTCAAATAAAACATGATCGTATGTGTACTATTTTTACAATAAGTCTTGTCATTTGAACTGTACCAATTTTGGATTCAAAGAAAGGATATCACAACAATACTTAAATTTCGAATAAATAATTTCTAAATCCAGGTTCTAGTAATTGTTTTGGTGTAAATTTTTCTTAAATTTCAGCCAGTATTTATTTAAAGCTTGTTAGTTTAAAATATATTCCAATGAATTTCCAGTTAATTCAAGAACGTTTTACAGTAATGAATTTTAAAACTCTTATAAATTATGTATTACTATGACAATGTATTTGGTTTGTATTTATAACACACTAGTTTGTGTTTATATGTGTATACCACATTAAATAAACTTCACATTTGACTTGAAAAAGCATAAGTAGGCATATTATATCCATATGTTCCATTTAGTGTATAAAATTAATTAAATAAACTCGTGAAAATAAAAATGAATGTATAAAAATATACCCAAATGTAGATATAATAATATATCAATAAAGTAAATATTGCTTGGAGAATTAATACATCGTTAAAAAGGTTTTTATTAAAACTCAGTTATTTTTTTAATTACTCTATGTATGGAATCAATTTGTAACCTTCTTTGTTTTTATTATATTAAAATCAAAAATAGCTGTTAATTATTACTGTGATTAAATGTGTTAACCTAAAACGCTTACTTTTCTTTTCAAGAGTGTTCTAATAACTTAATACATGAAACGTAACACTTGGATATACTAAGCTCATTTATACTTTTTCAAGTCGAACGTGTGAAGTTTATACGATGTGTTAACTACGTACTAAGGTTAATTAAAAGCAGTCACCAGTGATGCGTTTGTTCTATTTATGACGTATGTTGTTTGTTAAACAGTCAGTTATTATTGTTAACAATACATTGACAGCAGGTAAATTAAAACCAGTCAAGACCCATTGTTATTTAGTACACGTAACGAGAGTTTACGTAATTATAATGACGTCATGTATGTTTGATGCCTGTCAGTATTTTAACATATTTACGAGGAGATATGTAAAGGTTATCTATAAACAGATATTATCGCTCAAAATAGAAAATAATATGTAATCAAAAACAAAGCAAATAAGTGTAACTCAACAGTATTTAAAATGTGTATTAATACGAGTATAGAATGACTTTTTTATTATGTTAAGTCTATGGGATGAAATATATTCCATTTTATAAAATCTTTATAAAAATAAGAAGTAAAGAATAGTGAATTGTATTGTTTGGTTCAGACTAAAATAGGACATTTTCTTTCATTCAATCACTTTCATTTTCTTAAAACTTTAAGCCGGTGTAACGAAAATATCGTTACATTTAAAACATACAAAAGGCCCGATTTAAAATGAGCCTACATATTTAATCACTTAAGTGTTTTTAGTTAAACCTGTTAAGAATTTAACTAAAAAAACTTAAGTGGTTAACTATCATTAAAAATCTAAGCTGAATTTAATATCATGTCTTTTGTGTGTTTTCAATGTACCGCTATTTTTGTCTGTTAAATATATTAAATCGTAAACCAAGGACAAGAAGTACTGTACATAAATATTCCTTATTGCACATAAACCTCCAAAGATATGTATTCAGAGAAGTACCGACATGAACAAACAAAGCACTTTACATGAACAACGTAAAGCACATTACCAAAACCATGAATTTCAGTAATGAAATATAGATAAAAATAAATAGTAACAAGTATAACGAATAATAATACGATGAATGACAAAGATTTAAATGAACAACACAAAATGTATCGACTATCTCAACCAGCGTTCTCCGTCAGATCAAATATCGTATGTCCCAAATAAGGGAAACAGTCGAAATAAAATTCCACTAGTGTTAGATTCTGACGTGGAAGAAACGTTTTTAACTCAATAACATGTCCACTTTTTGAAAGTATCACCAACGCCAAGTCCTTGACGACCAAGGTTCTAACGTAATGAACCTAATTAGGACCAAGGTTCAATGCTTCTCCTAATTAATTATCGTCTCTTATATCCGTAACCTTGTTATCATTTCTCCCCTAGATGATCTTGTCACCTCCTCAACTATACAAAGCTAATTAATAACTGTATACGACAATGTTTGACACAATATCTATGACTATTCCTTATAATCTAATTTTATATATAACCGACGCTATTTCATTCATATACACTTATATACACATTTAAATTCTCATTTTTAAATAAAATTTTAACAATTCATTAAACTGCATAGCAAAGTTATTAGTACTAAATATGTGTGGTGGTTTATTAATAGAAACAAATAGGTATTGAAAATAATTTACCCCATAATCTGTTTTCTTGTTATAATTATATAGATTTATTGTTAAACGTAATAAATACTGATGAGTTTTCATACATATTTGAATAATAAAAATCTAATGGATGATTTGAAAACAATGGAGTAAACATAATTTGTTTTGCAGTGTGCACCTAAATTTTATTTATGTTTACAAAACTGGGTTTCACAATATTTCTTTAACGGCAAGCTGCATTTTTACTTCACTAAGTGTATGTGTTTATTTACGAGTCTGGGCCACTGATTAAGTCTTTTTCCACTTCAAATAAACAAATAGTTATGAAAACAATTCACCATTTACCTGTCCTGAACAAGAAAGTTAGATTTTCATATGCAGAGTATATATTCAGTACAAGTAAACGTCACACAACACAAATTTATTACAATATAAGCACAAAATGCACAAATATATTACAATACAAGTACAAAATCCACAAATATTATGGTGATCGATTTCGGTGAACCACGCTCGCCTTCCTCAGACCAGACGGATTCACAAAAGAATGGAAAATGGTGTTCAACAACTCAATTTATAGGCCTATGATAACGTGACCCCATTGGCTGGAATCGCCAAAATGACGGCTGCTGTGATACGTGAGTATATATTCACGTGATTTTGAAACGCAGAAAAAATATTAATATAATTCTCTTTTTGTAATGATATTTATAATTGAAATTATTGTTGCTACTACCTACCCATTTTAATTTGTGAAGAAAAACTACATTTACTTTTTCAGTTATGGTTACACAATCTAATTTTTAATTTAGCACTCCTGCTACTGATGTAAGGGGCCACGGGTTCAATTCCCGGAGGGTCTACTTGATACTATACGCCAAAGGGGTTTAGACCGTTGTTCCTTAACAATACATCTGTATAAAAAAATCACTGGGGTAAAAAGACAAAAAAATATAAATATTTGTGCCAGTAATGTGATTAATTAGTAATAATTGCTACAAATTATTTTAAATACACTATTTTTACATGGGGCTAAACTACCACTCCACAACTGAACCTAAAAACAGCTGTTAATATTAGTTATAAAATTTAAAATTGTATGAAATATATATGTAAAAAACCAATTATAAAACAACAATCGTGTGAGATTTGTCATTCCACGTTTAATGCATAGTTAAGTACACTCTCCAAACAATCATCTACTCTGACCATTATAGCCACAACAATCAATTGACAACAATGGTTCTGTCAAGTCTAATTAATTATGGTTGAATGACACTAAGCAGACAGTCACCACCGTACTAATTAGGTTTAGTACACTCTTTATTAAAATGTTAATGGATCAATCATTACTACAATATTGTTTTTAGTTATATTCTCTGAAGCTAACCATGAATGGCCTTCCTTTTGTATGTTCTTTAAAATAATAAAATAGCTTGTTTAAGTGTTAGGATTACTTTTAGGATTACTTTTCATATTTCCTAAAAAGTTTTTTTTTTTTTTTTTTTTTTTTCTTACATCAATTTGTGTGCTTAAGTGTGTAGAAGTGTAGAAATGGTGATTCTTTGACCTGTGAATTATGGCATAATATACTATCTAATATTAAATCGTTTTTATTATAAAGTCTTTCCCTCAAAATCAACTCTCTTTAATAAATGCTTCCTACTTAATTATTAATAATGTCCACTTACTAAATTATCATAAACTATAATAATTAATAATACTAATAGAGGTGTAGGGTGTGATCCCTCTTTTGACACCTAGAAGCTTCGATTTCATTTTATATTACCTGCTAAAACTTTACATTTAAAAAATTTCAGCTTTAACTATTCTGTAATTAATTGTTTTTGAAATTTTTATTTTGCTACCATGATTTTCTCATGATATTAGATAGGATAATGTTGATAAGAAACTAAGGAATTTCGTTATATTACCTTGTAGAACACCAAAATTACACAGCCACTTAGCAACTCAATAGTTTACTGATATTGCTTTAATTGATATTAGTTAAAACTGATATTAGTTTGATTGATATTGATCTTCATTATTATTATGATTACTATTATTATTAACTGCGTGGTTATAAATAATTTTGTCTTAAATAAGTTATCAGTGTCAATTTTTTTTTTTTTGTATGCCTATTTCTGATGCATCATTCGTTAGACATCATACGCAAGCTATGAACTAATGTATTTTAGTACCGCGGTACCAACATAAAGAGATTTAGTACAAAGGGAAATGGCTGGGATATTGTGCCGTCATTCTCATTTACGGCCAGTTACATTGGTAATATGGCTTACACAGTAAAAGTCAATGATATCTTAAGCGATAAAAGGCTGACGTAATAAATTTCTAGGCGTCAGCAGTCCGTAATACTGTAATATATCTTAAATAATTTTGTCTACAGAATAATATATTTATCAGATATTTTTCTTTTGTTGCTACCTTAATACTCAATAATGTTATGTCTCCATAAGTAAGTTGTCTAATGTTTATACGTGTCACACGTTTTTAGTTTTTATTTTATTATTATTTTGTTTACTGTCCAAAAATGATATTTGAAAACTGGTACCTAGTGGAAAATATGAAGAAATCGTTTAGTATTCTTTAATTTCTACAAAGTTCTCACCCTTATCTTCTAGAATTTATCGTACGTCCATAAAATCCACTGTGTCACGTGATTATGACAACTACTTATTTGCAATCATTTGTCATTAAAAGACACTTCATAGGTATGCGTAGCTGGAATTTTGTTGATTTTTGAGAAATAAAGGCTTTGAACGGAAAGCACTTTTAAAGTTCTGCCATTCAAAATCAGATATTCAAAAATGCTAACTAATTAAGGAGTCACTATTTACATCTACACAACTCGTAATTGAGGACTTCACATCTTGCCATGGAGTTTATTAGCTATTCATTTTACACACTATGGATTCATTTCTTAAACACCCGCACTTAATAAACGACATACTAATTATAAATAGCTTTCATTAATTGTTGTTATCTTTTTTGCGTAGTAATGAAGTGGAATGAAACACTTTTATTGAATAAAAATTATTCTATAGTAATTTTTATAATAAAAGGCATTTGCCCTTTGAAAATATACCATTTATATTTTACAAGGAAAAGAATTGTTATTTCAAGTAATAATTACTTTATCAAAATGTAAAAAATTAAAAGTTTACATACAAATGTTATTTTTAAAGTACATGTCATTTTCTTAACTTTCAATATTTGTATAACAAAATTAAACCACTAAAAGGTATTACCTGGAAAACTGTAAAATGAGTTACCTTGTCATGTTTAAACATGGGTAGTTGAGCGTATGTTGATTAAGGAAGTGTTAAAGGACTGGTCAAGCAAAGAAGAAAGCCGTCAACCACAATTCGAAAGGATAATTTATTACAAAATTGCGGTCTTTTAACGATGTTTTAAATAAACCATAATATTCGGTGAAAATTTTGGAAGTTGCTATAATTATGATATGTAATTAATATTTGGAGATTTTCAATGCTCTGAGTGTTTAAGAAACAAACACAACGTTTCGACAGGTATAACGAACTCTTGCCGTCTTTAGGTGTACTTACTAACTTAGCCTACATCTAAAACATTTTTTTTTTATCCTTAACCCATACTAAATCAGAAAAGACTTAATACTATAGGCTAGATACTAAAGATTATTGTTGAAAGTCAAAAGTCCTTAAATAAACTATCACACATAACATAAATATTCAAAATATAATACACAATATGAAATACAAAATAAATGCAAAATATGAAATCTGTCAACTTTTTCACATTTTATTTGTGTAATTTATAATAATACCCGTATCAACCCATGCTTATATTTAGAATTACCTACTGATTTCTCGTGGGCCGTCCCTATCGGAAGCAGAGAGTCGGTAAGATCGTTAAATATAGGTTTGTAGTCCCTAATTAAACTTAAAAAGTTTATATCCTGTATCCCAATCAATAATATAAATATTAAAACGTCTCCATGTTCAGTGCTTCCGTATGTTATGCAGTGAAATAATCAATGTCAGTACTTACTTGTATATATCAAATGAATACACTATACATAATTATTTATTGGTAATGAAATCATAAAATTCGTGATTTATAAAAATTAAAATATGATATTCTTCTTTTTAAACAAGTATAATATGATTTCATATTAGGTTATTAATTATTAAATAAATGAAATAACCTGAAACTTACATACCTTGCAATTCAATTATCTGTTTATATCAATGAAATCTGAAAACTGTCCAATTTATTAAATGTTTTCCAAACTAAACATAAATAATAGGGTAAATTTATAAGCACAAATCTGGATTGGTTTTAAAACTGCAACATCGTAAAATATTTATTTTAAATAATTTAACACCCACATGTACCTTTCGTATGTATAGAAAGATCCGGGGTTTACGAATGGAATGGAGTAGCGTGAACTTTGATTAATATTGCAAACTTGTTCTTGCCTAGTGTGACAGCAAACTTATAACTTTAAATTGCCACAAACAAATCAATATACAGACTGCAATTATAAATGTGGTAGAAGTAATTAATCCATAAATAATAGGGTTTTTGTATCTATAACAAAATAACTATTGAAAAAGTAATATCTTTATGAGGAGTTAATTGCAATCCGTTTCGAGGTGACCGTAACAGAGTTGAGAATTCATGAAAAATGTAAACAGTTATACGAAATAAAACAATGCTCCTGAAGTATAAATTACGGGAAGTACAATAAATAATATAAAGAAACACAAAACACCAAGCAAGGACCTATCCTGTCATGGGTGCTAGGTCACAACAGTTCACTGGGAAACGAGAGGGCAGACCACTGTGCCAGGAGAGGCACTGAGGAAAGTTTCGTTGGCCCAAATCCGGCATTCGGGGTTGCTTACAGCCTCGCCAAGAGGGTTGCCTCTACATGGGTCGCTTACAGCCTCGCCAAGAGGGTTGCCTCTACATGGGTCGCTTACAGCCTCGCCAAGAGGGTTGCCTCTACATGGGTCGCTGGCAAACACCAGGAGACCTGGGAGGTAACGCTAGGTAACATGCAAGCAAAGGAGGTCCTGTTGAGGCCATCGTACTCCAACACTGCTGAAGCTCTTTCTCTTGCAAGATTAGAAATCCGAAGGGTGGTTGGTTTTATAACTGGACATTAGACGTTTAGAGCACACATGAAAAAGATGGGGTTCCCAACCCCTATTCTCTTGTGTAGGAAATGTAGTTAGGAGGAGGAGTCTGGGTGGCACATCCTCTTCCACTGCCCGAGCCTAGCTAGGAAGCGGGCTCTCACCTTGGCCGGCGTTTTAGAACGTGACCAAGGTGTAGCAAAGGAAAACCCCATCAAGGCAATCACAAGGTTCTCTAAGGACCTTGGATTGGATGAGGTTTGAAGTCCTTTAAAGGAGGGCGCACAATAAGCTCCTTTGGACTTGGCGTGCGCCTAGTCCTCCAAATCGTAAAAAAAAAATTAAATCAAGGACTGTTACCTGCTGGAAGCTGTTATTCTGACAGTTGTTTATTAATTCAAAGTAATTAGGAAAATGGACAGTTTATTTAAAAGATCCATACGATTACTATATATAGACCGCTTATAAAACGACCTTCTGAATGCATCTGTGCGAGAGATATGCACTCAGTGGTGGTGTTGAGAAAGAGGACTATTTTATCCCCCAATGTGTAATTTTATTTAAAATTGGTCATGGCAGCCAGAATGATGGAAGTTCGTGGACTCACTGCGCAATAAAAAGCCGCACCCACCACGTCATTAGTAGTGGTGGCTATTGGTTGGTTTGATTAACACTAACAAATCAAGCTTAAAACGATTCAATTAAATTATTATTTTGAATTCAAATATCAATTAATAACAACAACAATTGATTCAGATAACACAATGAATAATACCATAAACTATATATAGCAATTAAACAAACTGTTGCTGGCATTTTAAGTTTTTTTCCCCAACTTAACAATGTTGTGGAAGTTGAGAACTTGAAGTTGATTAGTTAGGCTCGCGCAGTAAGGCAGCCCAGTGGTGGAACAATCCCCTCTGCTGCTTGTAACCCCTACATGCACGAAATACATAGCCTAATTAGTTGACTAGAAAAGTTAATTTTTATTTACCTAATCATGAATATGAAAGGTGAAAGTCCTGATATACGTTCTAAAAACTAAAAATATGGAGAAAATAACGTTCAACTATATCAGTTTAAAGTATACAGAAATGAGAGTATGTTTTATTTATAAATTAGGAATTTATATAAAAGGAACAGTTGTAATATAGTACTTAATAAGTTTTAGTATTTATTTACGAACAGTATTAAAAATCATGTATGAAGAATGTTGAGGAACTGAACAGAAGTGTGAACACCACTGATTTCAGTAACCAGAGTTCCCGAGCTTGGTAACAATGTGTAAACTTGATCAATTCTCAACTTGTTTTGGCCAACTTTCATTTAAACAAACTCTTTACTTACACCAAGTTCAAGTTTTAAGGAGTTTCACATATTCCTTTCTTCGTTTGATATAAAAAGTTATTTCCAACCAGTTTATTTTTCTGAATTAAAGTTTTCAACAAACACAACATAGCAAAAAATGATGGTTTCACAAATATCTTTTGCTTTTTACTTTAATTTTCTTACTACCAATTACTTTTTATAAGGAGTCCCCGTTTGAATTTCATGAATAAAATGTATTATTTTACAAAATCTGCAGTTTAATCATAAATAATAATATTAATTTCATTCCAATGCTCAGTAACTATCTTCCTTATAAAATAGTGTGTATCTTTAATATTTATTTTTAAATCATATATTTTTTTAATCTTAGAAAATAAATATACGAGCAAACCAAATCAACAATAATATATTGAATGGCAATGTTAACATGATCAACAGATGGCTTACATTTATATCAGTATATATTTTATTTCTATGCAAAATATCTACATAAAATACGAATACATTTCTTATAATATGTATTTTCCCTTTGTGAATTTAGTTAATAACTATTCAATATTCATTAGTAAGACGCCAATCGTCAAGATATGTGTGAATATGAGGGATGAATATTATGACGGTGTAGATGGACGAGTGTAGTCATTGTTATTAAGGTCGGCTATTTCTCAGAAAGAGCTATTTATTAATTGCCCAATAGCCAGGTTAACTAAGTAACCTACAGTTTAACGTGGAGTCCGAACCACGTAGTGTTGGTCTGATTTTCAGCTAAGTAACAAGCCTACACTCAGTTCTCATCCCTACACAACATCCGATCTTTGACGACCATCCAACATGGACACCCCAGACTTATCTAGTAGTGCCCACGTCGATGGCAACCATTGAGCAGACGCCGTTTCTGTATTAAGAACACCGATCATAGAACATATCGCCTATAATTTCCTGAACATTTCATCCAATAATTCTCCTTGATACTTCGTTTGTTTTGTTAACCAGTCCTATTTCACGTCAACATAATTTGTACAGTTTTTAATTACAAAAATAAGTTCTCCTCAAAAATTAATGTTCATGTTCAAAATTTATATACTATAAAGCTCTATGTAGACACACACTGACTCACTCACTAACACTAAATGTTGAGGCACTTCCCGGCGTCCTACCCCCATGAAGTGTATACTTGAATTGAAGCTCTCGGTCTGAAACTTCCAGGAAAGTTCAGACAAGTTTAATTTTTCACTCATAAACAAGAAGACGGCCTTTTTACTCCAAAACTGCCCCTATGTGCTTATCTATTTCTTACGGGAAAATCGCAAAAAACATCATTTTTATGACCTAACTTGAGAAAAAGCTTCAAAAAATTTTCAACTTGTCACAGTTCTACACGCATAACAATCGCGCACCTTATATGTGAATTTCAGTTTTAAAACTTAAAAATGTAGGGTATCGGGTCCCCAAAAACAGAAATTGTTGAAAATGTCAAATTGTTTGATATTGACGCTATCCCCTGAAATGGGGTAAAACATTAAAGGTATTGTTCTTCTGAATCCAAAAATATCTTGGGTATATGCCCAAAAACAAAAAACAAATTCTGAAAACCAAAATTGGTAATACTAAAATAAAACACCCAAGTGGGGTATCAAACTATAAGTGTTTATCTCCCAAATCATATTATAACAACGTTTTAGGAATATGCCCCACAATAAAAAATATGCTTAAAACCCCTAAATTGGGTATTGTTAAACTAATATACCAAAGGGGGGTATCAAATTAAAGGTATTGTTGTCTTAATTACTAATATATCATCAAATTTTAGAGAAGACTATGTTTATGGGCTCCGCTGCCCGAAAAACCAAAATTCGTGGTCATACTGGTTAAGAATCCTGATGAGGCAATAGGCAAATCTTCCTCACGAGGCTAAATGCTGAGGTCCACAAATGGAACTGCAGCAGAGTGCCTTGGTGAGGCCGCAGGCTGAACTTTTCCCCGCGAGACCGTAGGCCGAGTTCCACAAAGGGGTTAACGGTAGTTCCCAACTGAGGCCGCAGGCCGAGCTTTCCTCACGAGCGTAGCAAGTGACGGGGTTGGCCTTGCATTGCGTGCAGGGGTGTCTCCTAGTTGTAATATAAACCTTGAAGGGTTAACTATAACTTTAAATACACATAAGTTGACATACATATATTAACTAATTTTTATTTTTAATATATTAAAAGGAGTCTAAACTATGAAACTATAAGCATAATTTATTTATTTGTTAAATTTTATAAGGAGTGTATTGCCTTTCTCTAAATTAATTCTGGAATGTATAAAAAATATTAAAAAAATAGTTGTATAAACTAGCAATATTTTTTTGCATACGAATCAATTCAATAAACTATTTTTAGTAAATAGGTGGGTTCACATTATCCCTTGATTTTCCATCTTAAAAAAGAAAAATTGAGTTAAAAAGGAAATGTTGTCCTAGCCAAGGAAAAACAGTCTCGCGATTGGTGCTTCTGTGTGTTTACAGCTGTACGGTTAGTTGACTTCAAATTTTAAGGCCTTTCGCTACCAACAGACGTTTTTCTACGCCTTAACGTTCTTTTTCTTTTGTTGAATTATTAATAAGACTTTCTCTTACTAATACAAGATCTAACATTGTCATCCATAACCTCTGTATAAACTGTACCAAAGCAAAGTTCTTAAAATTAAACTTCAATCTTTATCATAGCCACATATTATAAAACTCTTTCTAATGGAAATTCTGTACCTGAATATTTTATTTTTCAATGTTTTTTTTATGTTTTACAAACTGTGTTTCAGAGATTTCAAAATATATTATTGTTGTGTTGTAAAATTCATTCATCTCATTGAACTACTAGAGTGCTTTATTCTTCCCTTGTTCCTGAGTCATCAATAGTTTATAGAATGATTTTATTAAGCATAAAAAATGTCTGTTAAATAAAAAATAGTATTCTTACATCGTTACGATATCGTAAACGTTTCCAATTTTAAATTTAACTGTATATAATGACGTTTATACGATTAATATTTCTTGTGGAACTCTAACGACATTCAACCAACACAATAACTGTTAGCTGTCAGCTGATTTAAATCTAATAATGAGATAGCTTTCATGAGATAAATATATTTACCGGAACATAAAACTATGATTTTGTAGCATGAGTGATTACATTTACTGGGTGAAGCGTATATTAACAAAGTAACATTGAATAAAACATTAATATAACAAACTTAACTTAAAAAATTACTAATTTCAGATACAACAATTCCAGTAGAACGAGTTTTAGAACAAGTGGCTTTCATAAAGAGTGAAGTTTCCTTTTCAGAATGTTGCTTTTGTTACAATGTACGCAGAGGTGTGGTATGATTCTACAAAACACGTGTTTATGAAATTGAGTTTTTTTATACTATACAACAGTTTTAAATAACAATTTATTTTTTATCCCACCAATAAATGTTATCGAACAGTAACAAGTACTTTACGAACAGCTTATATGTAAGATGGGCCGTACTGTTGGAATTAGCCCATTATAGTATCACCTAATTAGCAAAATTATATAAAATGGAGACAGAATAATACAATATATTTTACTATATGATATTAACGTATTTATTAAGGCTACAAATCAAACAAAAATAATGTTAAACAAATTTAACGCACGATATGTGCAATTTGTGTATCACACTTCCTTAATTACATTTAATGACAAAAGTAAAAAGAAAATACCTTTTAACCAGTACAATTGGGTTTCTTAAATAAAACGACTATAAACCACTTCTTTGTAGGTGTTTGAGTTGTATTTTTTTTATAGTGTCATTAAATTCAATATTCAATAAATTAACAACTTTAATTAAACAATGAAACACCACTGTTGCCTAGTTTTGTTTGTAATTAGTATACATTAATAAAATATACTATGGACATACAAACCCATGATCAATCAGATTTTTAACTTTTATTTAGAGATTTTAAACAATATTCTATGTAATTTCTAAAAAGAATTTTTTGTATATTATATATTTCTAGAGTTTTGTTCGTATGGTGGTTTCACAAAAGTTAATTTTTTTCCATTAATTTAGTAAAAAAAATTTAAAGTACTAATAAAACAGAAACTCGTTGTTCTTCTTCTCAATTGTATTCCTCTAAATATTGTGGAGTAAATCAACAAACCAATAAATTTATTTTGACATCGCATCACATTTCAAAAAATTATGCAACTGCTAACTTTTAATACCATGCAATGTACAGTAACATTGATTCTTCAATATACTATCAACATTATGGCGGCGTTAAGTCGTGATTTAGCTACACTCACGTATTAAGTGAATTGCCTCAGTGATGTTGAAGGCACTAAAGAAAGGTACACATGTAAACCCACTTGTTGTGCAGTTTTCTCACAAGAGACATTATTTAGCTGTAGTAGATACTTCATTGTACTGTCAACTTTATGACGGCGATATGCCGTAATTTAGCTACAGTCACGTATTGTGTGAATCGCCTCAATAATGTTGAATGCACTAAAGAA